>JAQFVV010000033.1:8953559-8961059 GCA_028023455.1 Epiperipatus broadwayi
AAATAACTTTGGATTTCTCAATATCCAAACAATATCAATAATTATAGATGGTTACAATATATAAGAAATAATCATAAATTCAAAATTAAATGATGATCAAAAGATATTATTATATCTGAGTAAAGGAGTTCAAATATCAAGAATTAAAGGTAGATCAAATTATTAATAACCAGTATTATAGCAATGTATTATATGAAATCACGTGAAGTGAGTACACTAGTAATTTCAATAAAATATAACTCAGGTATACAGACAGTAATCTTATCCACTTTCATTTCTTGGTTTGATGTTAAGTGCATGTTTAAACAAATACTAAGTGAATATGGCCTAGCAGGGCGCCACTAGATTATCTGAATCTAGACACGGTTATATCTGATAACCTTTCACATGTACCAGGTTTGAATCCCTTTTTGGTACTTTATTTCTAAAAAAATGAGAGATTTTGCTTTTTGAGCCATATCACTATAAGCACTAATATTTAGGTAAAAGTAAAACATCTTTAAACCAAAGTGGAGTTCATTGAACATAAATCATTTCTCAGATCTTAACATAACAAATGTGGTTCAATATTTTATAAGTTCACTAGCTCAGATTATATATAACTAATTTAGGATGGCAATTCACTCATCCTTGCATGAAATAGATGATGGGATGTGGTTATAATAATACTAAGAAATCACTAAATATTATAAAATCAATATTTATTTATGGCCTTTAAACAGTTAAACAGCTCATTAATTAAAATGTTGATGACGATGATGATGATGATAATAATAACGATAATGACAAGGGTTTCAACTACAGCTCTAGGACTAAAGCCTAAACATAAAACTAATTTTTTATAAAGAAATTCATAATTATTGCTTAATTTTAGCATATTTACTTGTATCTTAAATAACTAATATTCAACCATTGATGATGATGAATAATCACACTTAACCAAGACTATTTTCTCCCCCTCCCTTCCAAGCGCTGAAATCTATACTTAACTTGAAACAAAATAATCTAATATTCCAATACTACTCATTATTTCTCATTCAGTCACAATTATACACATATAAAATATCATTATGTATGTGCGTGTTTTATCCCATAATAACAAAATATTATTAAAAACCAAAATAATAATAATATATCAGTTAAAACTAAAATCATAACACCATAAAAAAAAATTGTTTTACACATTAATATTGTAAAATTAATAAACAAATAATTTTCATACTTTCAAGGTCATTTATGAAGCTCAAAGTTATTATTAGTAAGACATTCTTGTTTTAATCGATCTGAATAGTCTTTAAAAGTTCTTTAAATAAAATATACCACTTTATTGCTAAAATGTTTATTAAGACTGATATCATAAAGAAAATAGATATAAAAAGTCATATTACCGATCTTTTGTTTGTGGCGAATTTCCAAGGGTTCAAACTTGTCTATATTTCTGCAGCTACTATGTGGGAACAATCTCTTTCTTGAGGTGTATAACTATTTAATGATGATGACTCTATTGAGGTTATTTGCTTTAGTGGACAATTTGGAAATCATTATATTAATTTTTCTTCTCTTCCTGTCAAGCATGTGGATGAAATACAGTAGTTGTTTTCACATTTATAAATTTTCTTGAGTTTAAAATCAGTTGTTGGGACAATTAATTGGACTTGATGATTAATATTTATCAGTAGATTAATTCATCTTCTTTGAATGCAGGTGAATGCTTTCTTCCTTCTATTAAAAACATCTTATTTATCTGGTCAGTTGAAAGGTGTAGAATATTATTTTAGACACAACATCTTTTCTTTCCTATGTGATGTGCAGCTTCCTCCAGATGGTCCGGCAAATGGAATATACATATAATTTTTCTAGCCCGCCATCTCTTATATTTTCAACGTTCAATATTATAGTTTAATAATCTGAATCAATCACAATAATAATCTTAATAATAATTCAAAACAGCTTTTTATATCCAATTTTTAGCTACCTTAACCAATCAGAGATAGCATCACTTGCTATTTTTGGACAAATTTGTTTTAATTAGATCTCTAATTTATTTTCAACCAAAGTATTTTTCAACTGAAAAGTTTAATCCTTTTTCCAGACACCTTTGTTTTAAAAAAAAAAATAGACTCAATTCTTATTTCCTTTCTTTTGTTTTTTTTTTTTTTAACATCCAGGTAACACTTCAAATCTTTGAGCTTCCTTTCTATAGATCTTGAGATAAGACAATTTCAAAATTTAGAGCTCTGACTCATTATAAGTTTCCAAAGTGACAATCATTTACAAAAAAAATTACTACAAAGATCGATATCTGATTAAACAGATTTCCTCTTTTAACAAAAAAAAATTGTACAAAAAAAATAATTTGACAGGTTTAATACTTCCTTTTCTTTCAATATTTAGGAAATGTAAAATTTTGTATGTAATGTACACACATCCTTCATTCTTTCAAATCATTCATAAACTATCCTTAAATAATATGATTGCTAGCTTAGTAATTATAACCCAATTATTTAATTAAGTCTGTAACTTTTAAATCCCACTTATAATTAAAGAAAAGCAAAATAGAAGCATAGATTAGTTTTAAAGAAAGTTAAAATGTTTAATATTGGAAATATAAAACAAATAAATAATTTACACATACATTGCCTATATGTATGCATTATAACTTTGCTTTTTAACAGAAAATTTAAATATTAAATAGTTTAAATGTGTGTATTACCTTTCTATCAACACACAAACAAATAAAGCATATAATTGTTGACCCATTCTTTCTCTGTTTAAAGCTTTTAGAACTGGACCTTGTAGGGTTTGAACTTGGATGCCCTACAACTTCCTTTATGGTTATATAAAATTGTGATGATGATTTTGTTTTACCTTTTCTACATGCACATTACTATAAATTTGGCTAGTGACCAAATTGTAATGGCACAATATATATATATATATAAAGAGTAAAGTTAATAATAATAGAAATATATTTTATGTTTAATAAAATATAAATTAATTATAAAAATATAAATGCAAAATAGAGAAATTTTATATCAGATAGATAAAATATATTAATTAGTTTTATAAATGATTAAAAACTGAGTACTAATTAATTAAATTCCAAAAGATTTAAAGAATTAAATCAAAAGTTGTTAATCTGAAGAAGAGATAAATCAATTTAAGCCAGACACATTATCTATGAAGCATACTAAAATTGGGAACTGATATCTAGATGTAGCTGATGTGTTATACTATTACTAATGAAATTTTAGTAATCAGCCAATATATAAAATTAGAATGAGTTCAAATATAATGGAGGAAAGAACTATTTTCAATAAAATATAACTAGCAATGATGCTAGACATCATTGTATACTGGAAATAGAGTATACTGTGGAAATATCAAGCTCTAAATGTACCAAAGTAGATCTAGGTATGCTTGAACAGATTATATAGATCTTTTGGCAAAGATATTGTTGAATCATAGTAAAATTGTATATTTATTTATATATTGAATATGATAATGCTATATTAAATAATTAATATTATTGGGGGTCTAGTTCTCTATTAGTTATCTAAAGTATACCTTTGTAATATGGGTCTTATTAAAAAATAATAGCAGCTGGATATATCAAATATCTTTATATCATTACAACAGGGTTTCTTATATAGTTAATTTAATTGCAAAACCTGATCTTTTAACTTCTTAAAAACAGCAGCAACACACTAAAATACAAGCTGTACTTCAACATCTAAATCCATACTTCTATTTCAAAAGCTATCTGGATATTTAAATTGGCTTATATTTTCAAATTAATAGCTATCCAAGCTAAAAGATGCTGAAGATTTTACTTCCATTGTTAGTTGATAAAGAACATGAGAAGAAAATACATTTTAACTGGCAATTAATGATACATTAATAAATATACTTTTATCTATCCCTCAGCTAGTCTATCTCTTTTAATAAAAGATATATTTAAAGTCATAGGTTATATCTATGATCATGCAAACCATAATAGATATTTAATAGTATATCAAATTGAAACAACTGATAACAACAAACATGTAGTGATCAGTTATTATTCAACATATAGGATTTGAACCAGCATGCATGAAAGCCAAATAAGTATTTTAAAATATATTAAAATTGAAGATATCAATTATCAGATCTTCATTAAATCTATTCACATTTAAAGCACTCACTGCTTTGTAAGCTTTAGCATATTATAACATGTATAAATTTTAGAAAAATAAAGTACAGTAAAATATTTATCTAGGCATAACTGCAGTGAATAAGAAATTTGGTTACAATTGCTTAAATTTAGAATAGTTTAATGGAAGTTTACATTTACATATTTAATTTCTGGTAGGATTTATACAAACTTGATATTTTACTTAAATAATAGTTTAAGAATTAAATCTGAACATTCAGTTTTGCATTAATCTAGTTTTTAAGATGAAGGTTTAATTAAGAAATTTATGTTAGAGCTCTGGAGTGCTTGAATAGTTACCTATCTTCTAGCAGTTTATGTCTTGGGCACATCAGACAATAGGTGTAGTGGCTCTCTTGATCTCTGGATAAAGTGTCATTGTTCAGATTTTTTTTCTTGTGGCTGATCATTGGTTAAAATGTCTCCCATCCCCATGATGGTGATGACACACCATAAAAAATGTAGGACAAGACTAGAGATCATTATCCTCGCACAGGAAAATGGCAAATCTACACATTCCTACTCTGCATGTAAAAATAACAACTTGCATGATGACTGGTGACAATGTTTCTTTAAAATTATAAAGTATATCCCCAGATATATAAAATATAATCTATTTATATGATTTTGAAATCTGACTATATTACTGTCAACAAGATTGTTTACTGCTAGTAACTCCATTAACATTCTAAATTTTAGACTTTAATTTATGAAAATTACTTAAACTTTTGTTTTAACCTTTTACTGGGATATTTGTGGCTAAGTCTGACCACTACATATCCCTAAGAACTTGGTAATAGTTTTGGTTTAGTAAATCTTGTTTACCAAAAATGATATTTTAGGAAAATATTATTGCTAAAAATTAAGATTTTAGATTTTATCTTACATTATACTAACACAGGTGCATGTGGCATGACTCTTGTTTACAACACTTTAAGGTTAAATTTAAAAATCACAAGAAACTTCTAGATAATGTTGCACTATATATGTATCATGGTAGCACTTGAGATACACACACACTATATATATATATATATATGTGTGTGTGTGTGATTTTAACCTGAAAAGTGGGAAATCTACTCTTTTAAAAGAAAAATTTATAATTCAAAATATATTATTTTTAAATCCAAATACTCGCTGCAATATAACTATAACTATGATATTATCAGCTTTTCTTTGCACGTACATGCAGTGACACATATATAACTGTGTTAGAAACCCTATATATGTATTCAGGGTAGGTTTAAAGCTGGTAAGGGTAGAGTTAGGAGAATTAAGTGAAACAGATATGACATCAGGAATGTACTGTTTCAATATATATATATATATATATATATATATATATATATATATATATATATATATATATATATATATATATATATATATATATATATATATATATATATAACTTTTAAAATAACTTTAAAGTATTTTTTTGTGCATATTTATTTTCCAAAGTCTATTTTTTTACTAACTTATAATGTATACTATTAAGAGAAATTCATCCTATTCCAAATCAGTCTATTGTAATCAGTAGTTGGTAGTGTTATTATATTAACTTTCCAAATCAGTTCTTGTCTGTGACTTACATATAATGCCTTTATATGAAGCAGACACCATTCTTTTTTTATTACCAAAGTCATTGTCATCATCATCATTTTTAATTATTATTGATACACTGCAAGATAAAGATCTTTTTAAGTTTAATGCAATTTTTATGAAGCATCTCTCCTTTACAACACACCACCAAATTTCCTTATCCATTCCTTACATGTGTGACCTTTCTTGGTCTTTTATAATTTCTTAGGATATGATTTAAAATTTCAATTGTCTATGTATTAACATCTATTTTAACAATGTGTTTAGTTCAGCTCCAATTTAGTATTTTATTTTTTTAATGATGTCAGTAATACTTATTTGTCTCTCATGTTCTTCTGTTAAATGTCCATGTCTCAGTTTTGTAAGTAAGTACTGCTAAAACACATTTATAAAAAAATTTCTTTTTAAACACAGGCATATTTCCTTTTACTATTATATTATTTTTACTTAAAACACTTTACCTAAGATTAATTCTATAATTAATTTTATCCATTACATTTCAATTTGAATTAGTAATCTGACTAAGGTATTTGTAATTATTAATTTATTCTAATTCATTATTGTCAATGTTCATTTTTTCTTTTGAGAAAATTCACTAAATATCACTTTAATCTTTTTAGCAGTTATCTTTAGTTTTACTTTTTTATTTTTATCTGATAAATCTTGGAACATTTTTTGATGCTCTAAAGCATTATTTGCAAAACAACAACAACAACTTCACATCATTTTTAAAATCTAGATAACTTAAATAATTTACATTTACATTTTCTTCCTTAATTTTCCAATTTAATCCACAAAATACTTCCTGTAAAACTGTTGTAAAAAGTTTCAGAGATTCAGAATTATCCTGTTGTACACTCTTCTCGTCTTCTAGAAGCATTTTTATAGTGATTAACGCATAGGATTATCAAAATATAGAATCGGGATATTGTTGTATTCAGAAGAATATAGTTATCAAGGAAATAGCTCAAAATTCAAAAACACTTTAGTGTTTTAAATTTAAGACAATTTGCACACATATTTATATAGACTTGTCACTATGGCAATAACTGCATATTTTAGTATCTTCAGATTTACAGAAACCATAAGCATTCATCAATCTTAGTTTACATTTTATAGCACAGTTGATTTGCAATAAATTCATCCATACTTTTTACGTTTTATATAAATACTTAAAAAAATTTTTTATTATTATTAAATTTTGCATCCTATAAAATCTTTTTACAAATTATCTTATTCTTTATATTCTCTGTAGATATATCAATTAAATTTTGAGTTCCTAATCTATTTTTAATTTATCATTATCTTTTTTTTTTTTACAATCATGAACATTTTTGTATTATAAAGAAAATATATACATTTTCAATTAAATTATTTCATTCTTTGATTGCAAGTCTCCATTGAGGTTTAGTATTTTCAGATTTATAAAAATCATAGGCATTCATTTATCTTAGCTTACATTTTACAGTGCTGTTGATCTGTAATAAATCCATTCACACCTTTCTTATTTTTATATAAATAATTAGAAATATTTTTTAATCAAATTTAGCATCTTATAAAATCTTTTTATAAATCACCTTATTCTTTATATTCTCTGTAGATATATCAATTAAATTTTGAGTTCCTAATCTATTTTTAATTTATCATTCTACTTTCTGAACATTTTTATTTATCTCATTTTTTGACCATAGATCTCCATTGAACAT
>JAQFVV010000033.1:8963559-9052449 GCA_028023455.1 Epiperipatus broadwayi
GAACTATGTTGTCAAATGTAACATGTATAACCTTTTAGAATACTAATAAAGTTTATCCTTTGAATCATCATCATCATCATCTTAATAATAATAATAATAATAATTATTATTATTATTATTTGTGGAACAGGATAAGCATGCATGTTACTAGTAATGATATATTTATTTAATTTGTTTTTGTGGTAAATCTGTTTTTATATGTTATTAAATAGTAAACTTTTACTAATTTAAAGTTGTATATAAAATATATACTCTTTATTTGCTAAAATGCATCGTATGTGTGTGCATTTATCTTGAACATGATAATCAAAGAATTATGTTTTTAAAAAAATGTATTAGGTAATCAGGAAATATGAGCTGTGCATGGTATTGTAAGAAATAATAAAGAGAAATCAAAGAATTGATAATGACATTCTTTTATGCAACTAATGTTGTGTTTAAAAAAAAAAAAGAAGCTGGGCTTAATCATATAACTATTTTTAATATATAAACCTTTGTTATATGATGTAAAATATTTTATATTTTATATAATACAATTAGTACTTCCAAAGATAGAATATCTGAATTGTGTCGTATCATCATCAATTGTCAAATATGATCTCAAGTTTAGGCATAAATATTGGCTGATCAACATGTGTTTAATCACTCCAGAATGACTTTTATCATATTCTGGCATCAAAATAGCATATAGATGAAATAACCTCGTAACTGTAAATATTCCATCATTGTATAATTTTTCTACATTGTTCAGCAATACAAGGAGAATAATATCGAAGCTCTTAATTTATTACAATAAATTTTAGCTGAAAAGTTGATATATGTGTGTGCAACAAATTGAAATAATTTAAATTGTTTATAAAATCGAATTACAATATTTCTTTAATCATTATGCGAGATAAAAAATCAAACAAATTGTTCTGCAAGAATCTTTCCTGGTCCAACTGCTTAGGGAGAAGACCGAACTCCAGCCAATACAGTAGTCTCACGTTTATATAAATAAAGAAAAACACTAGTGATTTACAATTAAAACTGGAATAATTAAGATTGTGTTCAATTTAATAATGTACATAAAACTAAAACTTTTAATGTTACTTTGTAATTTATTTTAATTAAAATTTGGCTGTAATTTTTATTATAAAAAAAAATCATGGGAGGTTCACATATCGGAAGTGACATATTTAGTTCTGAGAAGCTTTAATTCTGGGAAATCATCATCGTATAGCTGCCCTAAACTTCAAGGAATGTTGACATTGCTTCTATTTTATTTTTTTTCTATATATTTTTGTTTATTGATTTGAAAATTATCTTTATTATTTACAGCATTTTTTTTTAATTATGTAAAATGATTTAAAGGTAATTTAATCTAAATTATAAAATCTCTCAATTTTTTTCCATTAAGTTATAGTTAAGTGGTTTTATAAAAGTGGAAATTATTATAAAAAAGCTTTGAAATAAATCTTTTGTTTGATGATTGTATTTCTCAAGCGAATATTATCATAAAAACAATTATTAACAACTACAAAAAAAAACATTGCTTTATTATTTTCTCCATTTGTTAAATATGAAAAAGAATGTTATCTTTATGATTTAACAAATGAACTTGTAACTCTAAACTGTAAAGTTTCAAAATAATTATTTCCTTTTATGACAAATAAAATTAACATAATAATAATAATATTGTTGATTGCCATTTAGCTTAATAGGTTGTGTTATTCGTTTATGCTTTGGCTAAATCCGTTTTTATTCTCTAAATTTAGTGCTATTCATTTAAAAAACATAATGTTAAATTGTCATCAATTTAAAATCTCCCCTCCCCAAAAGAATGCAGTTTTCCTTTTTTAAATAGTTTTCCTGAACAGATAATAACTTTTATTTTTATTGCCATTACTTATTACCATTATTAAAAATATTTGTTATATACAATCTTTGGGAACAAACTTCGATGTGATGTGATATGGCTACTCCTTTATTGAAATAAACAATCTCTCAACCAATATGTCCAAGAAAAACCTATTAGCTTCCCTTTTTACTCCTCACCATTTTCTTCATATTGTTCTCAATCCTGCTCTATCCCTAATTCACGTCATCATTTTTGTTCACTCCGTGTTCTTTATATTTATATTCCACTTGTCGTTTTCAATCCCAGCATAAAGACCAAGAACACCCTTTTTGTATAATCACTTGGTGTCTATATTTACTCTCACAACTTCACTATTTGTATCTTTATAGTTGTAAGCATTTACATTCCATTGGTAAATGTCTAAAATTTTTTCATGCCTTCTTTACATAACCTGCAGATTAAATGCTTGATATTTCTATATTTATATGTATATTCTCTTGTTTCTAATGGTCCTGTTTGAGACTTAAACAATAAACTACTTTCCTTGTTATTATCATAAATTAACTTACATCCAATGTTTTGTTTACATCTACATACCTTTAAGCTTTTTTTATTTTCTGTACTAAGGTTCCATCTTTCCATCTTCCTATTTTTTAATAATGCATTTATTCTTCTATCCCAATCTTTCCCACTGTAACTCTCAACAATCCTCTTAACACAATCATACCACCCTTTGTATAAGTATACTGACACAAGTCTTTATCCAACACCTTCTTCTTACCATATGATCTTTCTCTCCCATTTTGTTGCCTGTTCTTTAGTTGTAACCCAATTAAATATTATTTTTGCTATTCTCCTAATATAATCTATCATATCTTTTCATTTTGTTTTTTACATTTCTCATATAAAAACTTGAACATCCTATTTCTCTTTGAATTGCCACTATTGCCATCTACACATCTGCATCTAATGCATGTCTTTTTACTTCTCTTTGTACTTTTTCTAAATAATCTAACACCCTTTGCTAACACATAATGCATCATTACCATAGATTAACCTGATATTGCTACTCTCTTCCATACCATTCACATTACATTATATTTGTTATATGAAAATATTGTTAATTTCTTTATGACTCCCTTTCTTTTCTTTGCTTCATTTATCATTTTTTTCTCTCCTTTATCCAAGCAATTCCTGTGGTTAGTTAAGACAATTCCCAAATAGTTTACCTATTCACTGTATTGAACTTTATATATTCTAAGAAAAATTCTGTCTTATCTTTTCCCCCAGCATTTACCATCATTACTTTTGATTTTTCTTCACTAAATTTGATTCCATCTCCTTACCCCCTGTGCAAGTCTTCAGCACAGCTTTAATATCTTTTCTACTTTTTGTAAATAAAGAATATCAGCAAATAAAAGTCCTGATAATGTATTCATCTGCCTTGCCATCTAATAATAGTATCTCTACTCCTCTTCCTAACATTTCTATTGCTCTCTTCATTTCTCTCAAATATAACAAAAACAAAATAGGTGCATAGGGCATCCTTGCCATAGTCCCACATCATTTTTAACTCTGATTCTATATTTTCTAATTGACATGTATAATTATTTTCATACAATCTCTTAATAAAGCTCCATTTATTCCTAAATTTACCCGTAATCTATTTCTCTTCATTCTATCATATGCCTTCTCTATATCTATAAAGACCATATATAATGACCTACCTGTATTCCTACTCAAATGTATAAGTTGTGTGACTACAAATAAACTATTTTCTATATGCCTATCTATTCTAAAATCTCCTTGCATTTCTCCCACTATATTATTTTCTTACACCCATTTTGCCACCCTTTCAGACACTATATATGCAAAAACTTTATACAAAACTGACATTACCACTACCAATCTATAATCATTTATCTTTCTATGATCCTTACTCTTTCATTTGAATAATAACCTCATTCTTGTGTTATTCCAGATATCTGGAAATTCTGTCTTCTGTGCCATCTTATTAAAACATAATAGGTTTAATTTAACCCTATTTCCCAAATTCATCACAATTTCTGCTGTCCATCCATCTAAATCTTTTGCCTTTCCACCTTTCAACTTTCTCCCCACCTCATTCAATTCATTTTGTATAAAACTAATATTTACATTTTATATGCTTTTATGATTATCATTCTAACCTTCACATCTAACATCTTTTCTATATCCATGACATTCCTATTTAAGATTGTCTCTAATTACTCTCTATAACTATACTCTCTCTCTTCATCATTCATTAATACTATTTTTCTCTCCCCTACATTCCTTCTTTTAATATATTTCCAAAAAATATTATTCACATTTCTTCCACTTTTATTAATATCTTCTAGTAATTTATTATTTAGTTTCATTCTCTGTAATTATCTATTTTAGTCAACTTTTTATTTAAATCATTTTCCCATTTAATATTAACTTCTTTTTCACATCCTTTGCTCTTAATAACACATTTATATTCTCTCAATGATTTTTTTTTCTCTTTTACACTTTTACTAATTCTTTTTCTATTATTTTTATTTTTCTGAATACTCTCACCTAAAATCCTATTTGCCACTTTTTCTAGTTCATCACACCAATCCTTATATTTATTCCAAACAAACTCTTCCATAATTTTTTTTACTTTTATTTTATATTCTTCTAATTTATTTTTATTTTTCACTCTCCATCCATATCCTTCACTCTCCTTTCTACTTTTATTATTATTTTCAATCATATTACTATTTCTATTATTAAAAAACTTATGATCACTATTACATACTCTTCATTATCAATAACTTTAATTTTCCATACTTTATTCAATCCCTCTATATACTAATAAAAAAATTATTATGTGAAATATATTATTTATAGATAATGTGTATTGCCTCTCATAAATATTTGATAAATTTCTATTGCTCAAATTTATTCTCTTACAAAAAAATTTCAGAAGCTTCCCATTTTTGTTATCCCAATAAAAATGTTACCCTCTTGTGCATATTACTGAAAAATTTTTGACTTGATATCAACTTACTTTAAATTTGATATCAAAACATTTAAAATTTCATCTGCTCAGTTATGTATTTAAGAAACTAGGCAACTTATCTAAAATATGTTAATGTCTATATTGCATCACAAATGATTTATACCAAATGTACAAAATTTGAACAAATTCTATTGTATATAAAAACATATTAAGCCTCAATTTTAAACTTTATTCTAACTTAAATAAAAACCTTTAATTGAAACAGATAATAGAGATTCTAATAATACAAGAATTTAATAATTAAAATAAAATTTAAAAAATATTGTGATAACTTATTTGCTAGTATTCAATTCAAACAAAATTGACTGTTACTACTATAATTTTTTAAAAAAGATTGATCAGTGATGTACTATTATTGTCAAAAAGTATAATTACTATAATGTTTAAAGAAAATATAAATCTGTATTGGTAACTACTCAAATCTATAGTTCATACCTGGGTGAATATCACACTAATTATGAAGACAAACAAAAGTTCTAACTATAGGCTGAATGTAGTCTGAATGCAATTTTGGCCTCAAAATACAACTAAGTAGCTACTTAACATAATGTATTTAAAAATTTATGGAAAAGAATCATATAATTATATAATACATAAGTGGATTTAATCTAATGATATAAAGGCAAAAGCTTAACTATAGATTCAGTATCTGTAAAAATAAAACATATCATTCACCAACAATGAAGATCAAACCATATAACAATCAGTTTTATTTTTACAATTAGCATATCAACATTAAATTAACAATTATAAATTAATTTGGGATTTTTAAGCTCTATCTACAGCCATTTACTAACCTCTGTTAAATGCCTAACTTGGTCAGTTATTAAATAAGCCATAGACTATAAGGCTATTTTGTGATCTGAAAAAAATTCACAATTCACCTGGTCTAAATTTGAAACACAAATCATAAACACAATATACAAATAAGCTAGCTATTGTAGCATGAGAACCTTCAATCCAGTGAGGTTTAATATATTGTAACGAGCACATATGTTCGTTACATTGTTTTTTTATTTATTTATTAAACATGAAAGTAAATTAAAAAGTTCGCATTTAAAAATTTTCTTTAAGAATTAAAAATTGAAATTAGATATCATCTTAAACTCGTATATATTAAATCGCACAGATAATGAAAAATTATTAAAATAAAACTTTATTAAAGAAAAAGTATTTTAAAACTAAATTTTAAAAAGATTTGGAGATAAAATTATATCTTTAAATTTATCTTTAAATATATCTTTGATTTGGAAAACAGGTTAATTAATCAGAAATGGAAATGATAAATTTAATTAGTCAAATGTAAACCAGCCTTGGGCATTTAAATGTAAAAACATCGGTCAGATAGGAAAACAATAGAAACTTTTAGCAAATGAAATAAATCCATTGGGAAATCGGACCTCAACGAAAAGGATCATCGCATCGATGACATAATGTAAATGCAATCCTTCAAATGAATATAAAAGGACAAGGTTGAAAATTATTAGTGAATGATTAATTACGATGTGAGAGATATGTGGTAGTGCGGAAGTGAAGAAGGGATTGAAACAGACGCACGATTCAATCCCTTCAGTTTTGCTAGGAAAGAAAGAGAAATGAACTATCGTTTTTCTACATTGAGGACCAGTTAAAACAAAAACCTCTGGATGGATAAATAAATCGGCCAACAGAATATCAATCTTAGGACGGCATGGGATTTCATGTTCATGGCAAGCAACGGATAAAGAGGAACTGTTTTAAACCGTAAGAACTTTATAAATAATGAACATTAAATTAAACTTTCCAGAGTTAAATGATTGCAATCTTATCCTATCTGACCAACTTAATTTATTAATAATGTTATTTGATGTATTTCTTTTTATATATATATTTAAAATCATTTCCATTTATTTATTTACTTTTTTGTTCTTTAAGTTTTATTATGATTTCTGTGTTCCGTTAAGGTAAATTATATAAATGTTAAACTTAAGTCGGGCGTGAATGGTTGTATAGATTTGTAAAGTTATATTAGGGGAGGGTAATCTTAGGTTATTTGTTTCATTGTTGAATTGGGTCAATAGATTGGATACATTGATGTAGTTAGTAGATGTAGTCGGAGATTCGCTACTGGCAGAATCGCTTCATACGCCGCACTCTCCCGTTTTGCCTATGAAAGGAATTATAAGACGCAGAGTGCAGTTCCTTTCTATGGAGTTTTTTTTTTATTGTTTTTCTCTTTAGATAGAAGTAATATTCCTATCTGAGGAGAGTCAATATCTTCTCTTAATCTTTTTGGTGCTGCCGTATTCCGTATTACATTGAATACATCGATGTATCAGATGAATTGATGCCAGTTTGACTGCGAATTTTAGCCTAAGGTTAAATAGGGATAGAATATTTTATTTTCAAATGCAAATCTATGTAATCTATTCATGCTCGGCCCTAAATAAAAATGCATTAAATTTAAGTTGTTTATGGACGCTTGCATGGATTGGTTATCGGTTAAGTATGTTTTGGGTTTTCATATTTGATCAAAATATATAGACATTCGATAAATAATGATGATGGATGTCTTTTAAATCATTGGTGACAATGCAAGTATCTTATGGTGAATACTACTGGGTTACTTATAAATTTCCCTCTGCAATTGCCAGTATCAATGATTTTATCTTTTGATCATTTATGTTTACTTTGAAATGTTTTTAACAGTGTAATCTATGTAACCGATCTATAGCAACATTAAAACAAGCTTTTATAATCCCATCTGTGCGAATATATATACATTTAACAAACATTTTAATTTTAGCGTTTAGTTTTTTTACTTTTATTTGCGAACTTTTAAGTTTTTATTTTAAATTAATGTAACGACATATTTATATATCGTTACATATCAGTAAACTTCCTCAAAAAACAAAAACATTAAAAAAAAAAAAGAATTTACTTAGTGTTAGTAATTACATTACACAAATTGATTATATATGAAAATTTCAAAAGGACAAAACTTTTTTTTTTACAAGACAAAACAGTAATTACACACAAATATAATGATTAAAAAAAATTGACTGTTGATTCCCTATTACCAGCTAAATTTCTGCCCCCTCCCTTCCAAGCTTCATTTCTCCTACCCTTAACTATTACTTAGGCAAGTTGAACAATTAGATTTTAATTTAACAAGACTTTTTTAAAAAAAAATTATGATTTATATTTATTATTACATTTTATTCCTCGCATTTATATTTACATATGCGCAATTTTTCTTACTGGCAGCACTTTTTAAACAAAACTTCAAACTGCAACTCCACGTCAATACAAACAAATTCAATTTTACAATTTCAGTAAAAAATTTACGGGCATGATTCACTTTTAAAATTCTCAGGGCATTCGTGATTTATTAAAGATAGAAAATTTCATCATCATCAATTCCCCTTCTCAGGGTCAATCTCTGAGGTAAGGCCACACTTGGGACACCAATTATAATGATCGAACATTTACGATATACACGTATAAAAAGTAGGTTTATTGAATATTATACAGTTTATTCCACAGCTCTTTGTAAACAAAGGAATGACTTTGAAATTTTTCATTAAATAACTACAGAAATATGTATATCAATGGAATTGTTAGGAATTATTAATTATTATTGACAGCTCCTAGTTGGGCACCAGTTGTAACGATCTGGAGAAAGCGACTTAACGTAAACTGCACTACAGGGCGCCATCTAGGCATTTGAACCTAGAAAAATTTATAAAGTAGGCAGATACGTAAGTCAAAAAAAAATTTTTTTTTATTTTGATTCCGGTCGTTAGCCCATGTCACTAGCTCAGTGGAATAGCAGAGATTTAATAATATAATATAAGAATATATATATATAAGAGGAATAAAATAAGCCACTGCCAGTAATTAACATACAAACATTTATTTATGCACATATATATAAGATTTAAAATTATTTTAGTATTAGTTTTACATTTCAAAATTTAACATTATTTTTAACTTTACCTTAGATTTTAATTTACATTTTAATTTCTATTATATTATCAGTTTACATTTTAATTAAGTTCGCACAGATGGGATTATAAAAGCTTGTTTTAATGTTGCTATAGATCGGTTACATAGATTACACGGTTAAAAACATTTCAAAGTAAACATAAACGATCAAAAGATAAAATCATTGATACTGGCAATTGCAGAGGGAAATTTATAAGTAACCCAGTAGTATTCACCATAAGATACTTGCATTGTCACCAATGATTTAAAAGACATACATCATCATTATTTATCGAATATCTATATATTTTGATCAAATATGAAAACCCAAAACATACTTAACCGATAACCAATCCATGCAAGCGTCCATAAACAACTTAAATTTAATGCATTTTTATTTAGGGTCGAGCATGAATAGATTACATAGATTTGCATTTGAAAATAAAATATTCTACCCCTATTTAACCTTAGGCTAAAATTCGCAGTCAAACTGGCATCAATTCATCTGATACATCGATGTATTCAATGTAATACGGAATACGGCAGCACCAAAAAGATTAAGAGAAGATATTGACTCTCCTCAGATAGGAATATTACTTCTATCTAAAGAGAAGAACAATAAAAAAAAAACTCCATAGAAAGGAACTGCGCTCTGCGTCTTATAATTCCTTCCATAGGCAAAACGGGAGAGTGCGGCGTATGAAGCGATTCTGCCAGTAGCGAATCTCCGACTACATCTACTAACTACATCAATGTATCCAATCCATTGACCCAATTCAACAACGAAACAAATAACCTAAGATTACCCTCCCCTAATATAACTTTACAAATCTATACAACCATTCACGCCCGACTTAAGTTTAACATTTATATAATTTACCTTAATGGAACACAGAAATCATAATAAAACTTAAAGAACAAAAAAGTAAATAAATAAATGGAAATGATTTTAAATATATATAAAAAAAGAAATACATCAAATAACATTATTAATAAATTAAGTTGGTCAGATAGGATAAGATTGCAATCATTTAACTTTGGAAAGTTTAATTTAATGTTCATTATTTATAAAGTTCTTACGGTTTAAAACAGTTCCTCTTTATCCGTTGCTTGCCATGAACGTGAATTCCCACGCCATCCTAAGATTGATATTCTGTTGGCCGATTTATTTATCCATCCAGAGGTTTTTGTTTTAACTGGTCCTCAATGTAGAAAAACGAGTTCATTTCTCTTTCTTTCCTAGCAAAACTGAAGGGATTGAATCGTGCGTCTGTTTCAATCCCTTCTTCACTTCCGCACTACCACATATCTCTCACATCGTAATTAATCATTCACTAATAATTTTCAACCTTGTCCTTTTATATTCATTTGAAGGATTGCATTTACATTACGTCATCGATGCGATGATTCTTTTCGTTGAGGTCCGATTTCCCAATGGATTTATTTCATTTGCTAAAAGTTTCTATTGTTTTCCTATCTGACCGATGTTTTTACATTTAAATGCCCAAGGCTGGTTTACATTTGACTAATTAAATTTATCATTTCCATTTCTGATTAATTAACCTGTTTTCCAAATCAAAGATATATTTAAAGATAAATTTAAAGATATAATTTTATCTCCAAATCTTTTTAAAATTTAGTAATTAAATACTTTTTCTTTAATAAAGTTTTATTTTAATAATTTTTCATTATCTGTGCGATTTAATATATACGAGTTTAAGATGATATTTAATTTCAATTTTTAATTCTTAAAGAAAATTTTTAAATGCGAACTTTTTAATTTACTTTCATGTTTAATAAATAATAAAAAAAAACAATGTAACGAACATCTGTGCTCGTTACAATATATATATATATATACACATATATATATATATGTATAGAAGATTTGAACTCAGATTTTCAAGCATCCTTCAACTATCCACACTATCTCATACAACTGAAACACATGACCACATACATGTAGAAAAGATTAACAATCACCAATATACATATTTCATGCATAACCAGCACTCATCAGTTGGTCCAGATTATCATCTCCCATATATATATATATATATATAATCAATGCTCAGTTTATATTAAGATAGCAAATCTTCATTTCTTTAATAGACAGGCTTTAATCCACCTGCTCCAACTTTTCAGCCATCCATATTACTGAAAATATGATGATGAAAATTCAAATCACATGCTGATGCTAATATTATTGCCATGCCCATGTTGACCTGAAGTCACTCTGACCCCTCATGTATAGGACAGTACCCATTAAATACATATAAGAGAGATGGACGGGATACAAGCTTAATATGTAAATATTTGAAAACCAAATAGTGTGAATAGTTGAAAGGTGTTTGAAAATCTGAGTTCAAATCCTCTATACTTACAATTAAGTTCCCAGGTTTGTGAAGAGTGCCTGGTTTTCAAATATTTACATATTAAGCTTGTATCCTGTCCATCTCTCTTATATGTATTTAATGGGTACTGTCCTATACATGAGGGGTCAGAGTGGCTTCAGGCCAACATGGGCATGGCAATAATATTAGCATCAGCATGGGATTTGAATTTTCATCATGAGATTTTCAGTGATATGGATGGCTAAAAAGTTGGAGGTTGCGGTGGATTGAAGCCTGTCCATTAAAAAATGAAGATTTGCTATCTTAATATAAACTGAGCATTGATTATATATATGTGTGGGAGATGATAATCTAAACCAACTGATGAGTGCTGGTTTAGAATGAAATATGTATATTGGTGATTGTTAATCTTTTCTACATGTGTGTGGTCATGTGTTTCAGTTGTATGAGATAGTGTGGATAGTTGAAGGGTGCTTGAAAATCTGAGTTCAAATCCTCTATACTTACCATTAAGCTCCCAGGTTTGTGAAGAGTGCCTGGTTTTCAAATATATATATATATATATATAAGAGATTTCAGTGAAAGTAATAAAAAAAAAGCTTTTCATTTTGCATTTCTACAAACATATCTTCTGTCAATAATTAGTAAATCCAATGAGATATTTGGAAGTTTGTTTATCCATAAACACTTTTAAATATTATTGTTGAATGATTTATAAATTCATAATCCAATATAATTGAGGAAAAAGACATGATGTTTTTTTATTTTGAACTCAGGAATAAAAAAATCAATAAAGTTATTATGTAGATGAAATATATTGATTAGCAGTCCATCCATGTCTATTTATTATATGAATAATAATATAGTTATTACAATTGCAAAAGGACTAGAATGTATGGAATGGCCATTAGGAATTCACTCTGCTCAGTTTTTAAAGCCTCACAGAGGAATCAAATGATATCTTTTCAGTTAATAGGAAATTCTTTTTTTTTTTTCAAATATATTATTTTTATAAGTGTAGTAAATGTGACATAATCATTAATAGTTATTTGAGAGTGATCTTTTTTTTTTATATATGTATATATCTAGATTTTATTATTCATAATGATCTAACGAATCTTTTTGATCTTACCATTTCATTTTATACTAGTGCATTTTCTAATTTTACTGTCTTGAATATATTGCTTAATATATCAAATATTCTTTGAATCACACACACATACACACACTTTTTTAATTGATAATTAATTCAGAAGTATTTGTCTGGCCTAAACAATTCCAAATGCTTTTTATTTATTGATAGGTAATCCAGTTAAATACTATTAAATTCTTCTTCTTGTCACATCTCACACATCCATTCCATTTGAGTTCTTAAAACTTAAGAACGATACCATTATCGACAATTTAATCGTGTAAACATTATATACTGTATATAAAATACTAAAAATTTTAGACTTTAAATACGTAAATGTATTGTGACTTTGCTAGTATTAAAAACATTATTTCTATTTTTTATTTTATTTATTTTTATTATTTTTATTATCAAATTTATTGGATTTTTAAAGAAAAATATATAAATATATCTTTCAGTTTAAAAGCTCATATTTTGAACTTAGAATTGAATAGATAACAATCATATCATATAAAAAGTGTAATAATGATAAATATAAAACAATTATATTTTATCTATATTTTAAATCAAGTTAAACAGCTTGTTAAACTACGGTATATTGTGCACTGCAAATTATCATCGTGTCCGCTTATTGCTCCAAAACAAGTTTTGTTGACTAAATTCTTAAACAAGGTAAATATATATATATGAGTAACAATTCCCTCTCAGTATTGATATCTCTTTTAGATAGAAGATAAAAGATCCAGATTAATATTGATGGACTGATAAAATTCAATGCGCTAACTTTAAAACAAACTTATGATTGTTATATAATATAACTTTTAGAGAGAAGAATCACATTCATATAAGCATTAAGCAAAGTGTAAGACGACTATATCTAAAGTAACTGAAGTACCATTTACTTGCTGAGTAATTTTAATTATCACTGAGAATAATTTGCCATTCCTTTAATGGAATTTATTTTAAAATCTTTTTTTTTTAAAAAAAAAGCATTAAATTAATCTTAAACTTTCATGAATTCCGATAATTAGAACAATCTAATAATACAAGGCTATTTTCATGAATAAGTAAATAAAATGAACCAGTAATGTATCAATCTATTTTTTTAATCTGGATGATAATATATTAAATATCCTTACTATTATTATAAAGCACTGAAAATTTTGTAATTATTAAAGAGGAAGTCAGCCTCCGATAATGCGCTATTTCTTGAATATTATAAATCTCTACGCACTTGTCCGCCAGTAGGAGTTTTAAAAACTTAAGTGAATCACTTAAGTGTAGAGCGAATTTGTATATATACCAACTCTTACTGACTATGCTTATATCAGTACTTGAGTTTATGGTGTGTCTAATGTTATAATCAAATATTGAATTGTATAAATTTAGTTAACCTATCACAGGAGAAAAACAGTCTCGTTTTTAATCACCTACTTAAAAAACTTATATGACTTATAAATGTAAATCTATTATTGTAAAGTGCTGAAAATTGTGTAATTATTAAAGACATCAGGTACACAATAGATTAAGCTCTGATATAAGTTTGGTCAATAAGTTTTAGTATATATACAAATATGTTCTAAACGTAAGGATTCACTTAAGTTTTTAAAACTCTTACTGGCAGGCGAGTGCATGGAGATTTATAATTTTGAAGAAATATTGTATTATCAGAGGTTGACTTCCTCTTTAATAATTACTATCCTTACTATAATTTTTTTGTTTATTTTTTATATTCTGTTGTTAAAGTTTGTCTTTTTTAAAAAATTTACTTTATCTCTGATTAATTTTCACTGCTAAGGAATTGTAGATTAAATAAATGATTTGAATGTTCTCATTGCAAATCTCAGTTTTTCAGTTTACAGTTTAAAAATCTATTCAGTAGTGGATATAAAGCTTAGAAGTGTCTTATAATTATCTCCTATCTGTTCTATCAGATAGAATGTACCCCTGAATCAATAGCTTACTTTATAGTAAAAGACCTGTAGAAAAACTGATATTTATTAAAATTTCTAAATAAAAAATAATGACATAAAGAAAATTAAAACCATAAAAAATCAAATTTAGAAAAGCTATTGATATAAAAGTACAACCATAAAGAAAAACAAAACTTTGAAAAAAAAAAACAATTAGACTGAATTCGCAAAATAGAAATTCATTATGATCATTATCAAAAGTTTATTTCTCAAAATTAAATCTTGAATGGTAAAAAAAAAGTGAAAATACTAAAAGTAAAACAGAGCAATGATTAAAATAATAGTAAGAATTTGAATTAAATTATTTTTTAAAATACTCAATAACTGTAGTTAATTAAAACTATTTAAACATTTTGGCATTCAATTGATAACAAAAAATTAATTCTATAAATTTTTTAATATTTAGTTTTCTTTTAAGATTTTATAATATTTTCATTTGATTTGTATAATTTTTAAGATATATTTTATGAATAAGAAGATATCTCATAAAGTGTATATATACTATTAACAAATGCTATAGGTGGTGCATCTTTAAAAATGTTAAGGAAGACTGAACATATAGTAAACCTATTCAAAAATATATGCAAATAGATATTATAGAGGAATTTATATATTTAAAAATGTGCTTGCTAAATCAGGGTGATTTATATATTTGTATGGTAGTGCAATATGATTTTATTTGATACTTTAAATTTCTTTATTATTTTCATAATTTATTTCTTTAAAATAATATTTAAAATTTTTAAGAGCAGTAGTTATATTCATTTTTCATTCAGTCTCATTCTGTTTGCATCACCTAAACTTTACTTATATATGTGATTGTGGGTCATCTGATGCACAAAAAAGTGCTTTCAAATTGCCTAGGAGTGTGGATTTTAGAAGCGTTCTTAGCCTCAAAACAAATAAAGCTGATTTGTACTAACCATTATTTTGAATAATCAAAATATATATATATTGCGCCCATGTATTTAATACAGTTATTTTATGTAGAGCTTAAAATATAGCCAGTTTTTTAAAAAAATTTAAATTTATGTTAGTTTATACTATATTATATAAATTTTATAATTAGTATAGGTTTGATTTAAACTCACTAAAAGGATTTTAAATATTTTAAAGTTGTTTTAATATAGTTCAAATAGTAAAAGCAATATAATATATCAATTAAAATATAAATTAATTTATGTTTATTATATGTAACTGATATAATAAAATAATAAAAAAATCAAGTCAGATGTCACATAACTTAATTTTAATAAAGCTTGTATTTACAAATATGACGCCAGATGCAGAAACCGGTCTGGGGTTGAGGATATCCTCAAAGCTTGTTAAGATTTTGTTTTGTGAATTCTATATATAACAACTGATATAATAATAAAACAATAGTTAAATGCTAATATTATATATTGTGTAATGTTTTTAATGTATTTTAAATAATTATTTGTGTAAGTTATTGTTTAAATAATAAATAATTAAATATTATTCCAGAATGTTCTGAAAGTGTCACATGTCTTAAAAGTGTTTGTGTTAGTATGTGAGCTTTCATATTTTTAGTCGGAAATATTGATTTGTAGTCTGTTAGTAAAAAATATAAACTTTCAAAGGTTGCAAATTAATATTTGTGAATTTTATTTAAAAGTAATATTTTTTGCTTTAAAATTAATATTTCAAGTTATTAAAAATGCTTTAAATTGTTTAATAAAAGTATTTAATATTTAAAAGTGTTAAATAATTCTGATATAATATTCAAAAATGATGAGTCATATTATTTAGAGAATTATTCTAGAAATAAAATTTAATTTATATATAAATTAGTATGTGTTAAGAAGTTGAATTAACCAATGATATTACTAGATAAAAATCAATATAAAAAGAATTGTTCGATCAGTCTAGTTAGTGTTAGTGTAAGTGAAAATTGAAGAAATTGATTATTAATATTTTTTATTTCATTTGCTTAATTGTTTAAAGTTGTAATTTTTTTTAATAAAATTATTATTTTCTACCTAAAAGTTTTTTAAAGTATAATCTTAAATAACAGTTTCAAAATAATGTCTGAATAAAACAAGTTATTTCCTATCAGCAAAGATTTACTTTGAAAATTAACTAGGAACTATGATAATTTTATGGAAGATGATAATAATCATTGACATGTCAGTAAAATGTGTATAAAAATCCATGAGAAGTTACACTAAACAATTGGAAGAAATTCCGAGAAATATAAGAACTTTGAATTTAATATATTTAATATATTTAAGATGAATAAACATTTATCTCTAATAGTGTTATTTAACTCTAATAAATATAATCTTTCAAGAAAGTTTAAGCTAATAAGTATGAGAATGATATTTATTAAAAGTTATTCCAAATAGTTTTATGAATTTCAAAAAAAAGAAGAAAGAATTTTGCACCTAAATTGAAACTTGAATGAAAGAATATTTTGGAAGTGTGAGTATAATTTATTATTATATGAATGTGAATGAAATACTTTATTTCTAGCTTGTCTTAAAAGAGAAATTTGAATGAATTATATATCTGCAAGTAATTTGTTGCAAAATTGAGAGAAAACGACTTTTAAACTTTATATTTTAGAAAAGATCTACTTATTATAAAAAAACTGATGAATGAACTATATGCTTTAAAATAGTTTTAAATAACTGTTTTAAAATAATATTGACTCTAATGTGATTTCTGTGAAGAGTTAACATTATATTGTTTTAATAGTGCCTGGATTGTATAATTTTTTTTTAAAATGTCTGCTTGAAATGTATGTATTTAGAAGAGAGAAAAAAATCTTGATTTTTTAAAGAAAATACTTATCTTTAATGAATGCAAATATGTAGGTCTGCTGAAAGAAAGAACATTAATTGATAAATAAACTTGTTTTTAATAAAATATTTTACAAATGGTTACCAATGGAAATATTTATATCATGATATTTTTGCTAATAAAGTTTGAATTAGTATTAAAAAAATATGCGCATGAAGGATATATCATTTAATATGAAAATGGATCCTTAATTGTTTTTACCATTGAAATATTGGTTATCTACATAAATATTCAGAAAATGGACTGAATAATATATTTATCTAATATAGATAAACAATATTTTACCAAGATTTTTCAAGATTTAACTTTGCAATTTATACTGTTTGTTAAACATCAATGGGGGAAAAGAAGAGTTTTTGTTCAAAACATTTTCTAGTATTTCAGCAACAGAGGAAAAAAACAAGATGCTAGAAGAAAAGAAGCAAATAGAGACTTTGGTAACTTTGAATTTTTTTATGGTATTAATTTAGTGTTAATATTTTAAATAATATTTAACTAACATATTTATTATAAATATGTTCTTAGTTTAATATTAAGATAGTTTAGTTCTTCTTAATAAAAAAAAAAAAAATAGGTTTCAGAAATTAATTTTCTGATAGGTAAATAAAATGCTTATAGCTTATTCAATGTTGGTTGATTGAGAAAAAAGAGAATCACAATAATTGTTAGAATTATAGGTAACATGATATTTATTTTATATTATGTTTTAATATATTTAAAAATATTTTTCATTGATATCTTATTATTATTTGTCATATGGCTTGAATATTTAAAAGTTAGCTGAATCATTTATAAAATTAAGAGTGTGCTAATAGCTCTAAACAAGCTTTTTTTATTTATTTATTTTTATTTATGATTCAAATCATTTTTATCTTGGATTGTCCCCATCCCCAGATCGGTTTCGACCTATGGGTCTCTTCAGTGAGGAGTTGGGACAATATATCTAAAAAACCAACTCAAGCAAAGCATTTATCTAAAAGATAATTGTTAGAAGAAGATCTTAAACTTTTAGACATCTACATGTCTTTAAAGTCAGCTCTCCAACTGAAAAAATCATATGGGCCTGAACTTAATTCAGATACTCCATATATTAGTAGGCTTAGCCCTTTAATTTAACTAAAGCCGCAACAGCAAAATAATAATAGTAATAATAGCAAGTCAGATGTCACATGACTTATATATAGCTTGCACTTACAAATAGCACGCTATTAATTTTACATATTTGTAAGTGCAAGCTATATATAAGTCATGTGACATCTGACTTGTTATTATTACTATTATTATTTTGCTGTTGTGGCTTTAGCTAAATTAAAGGGCTAAGCCTACTAATATATGGAGTATCTGAATTAAGTTCAGGCCCATGTGATTTTTTCAGTTGGAGAGCTGACTTTAAAGACATGTAGATGTCTAAAAGTTTAAGATTTTCTTCTAACAATTATCTTTTAGATAAATGCTTTGATTGAGTTGGTTTTTTAGATATAATGTCCCAACTCCTCACTGAAGAGACCCATATGTCGAAACCGGTCTGGGGATGGGGACAATCCAAGATAAAAATAATTTGAATGCCTTCTCTTGTAGTAGCATTTATCATAAATAAAAAAAAAAGCTTGTTTAGAGCTATTAGCACGCTCTTAATTTTAAATATTTGTAAGTGCAAGCTATATATAAGTCATGTGACATCTGACTTGTTATTATTACTATGAATCATTTATATGATTATTAGCATATTATTTATTTTATAAAGGAAAAGTAAATGTAAGAGATTGCTTTATAAAATATCTAAAGGTATTTTAAGTATTTTTCTCATAGATGCTTGAATGTGCATATATTTTATAACATGGTTGAGTTGTTGATATATTATTGTTATGGATGGTATCTGTTGAGATACAGTAATATGAAAGTATTGATTTCTAAATTATATAATGCTATGAAAAATGAATAAATGTATGATAGGAATGAATACTTTATAAAAATCATTTGTGCATAAAATGCTTTGAACCATCTTGAAGTAAATATTAGATATTTGTTTTTAGAAAGGTAGTTTGGAGATTATTTTTGTAGCTTGGTTTGTATTTCTTTGCAATGTTAGCAGAATTATTCAGAATGTGAAAAATAAAGGATGGTGGTCAGGAAAGAAATTATTAAATGAAATTCTAGGTGCTAGGGATATTTAAAAGGATATTATGTGTGTTATATTGCCATAAGTTGAGAATTTTTAAAATACAGGAAACAAAGGATTATATAATTATTCTATGGATAGTTGCATTCTTTCCACAGTCAGTAAGAGCTGAGATAGAAGCCATGACTGGAGTTTAAGGTGCCTGATAAATATGAACCTTAAGCACTGTGATCATGATGATGTTTTTATACTCATTTGAATTTTTATTATTTCATATCCCTCACTACATTCACTATCAATCACCACTGGTATTACATTGTAAATGATAGTTTTTTAAAGATGATTAAATAATAACTAAACTGTTGACAGTTGGAAATTTTTGTGAAGGCAAGAGGAGAAAAAAATTCTATCACAAATTATGTTGAATTATTTACTGTTTATTATAATAAAAATAAAAAAGGAATGATTTACTATTCCTATAAATGTTTTAAATGTTAAAGATCATTAAACTCAAATATAAATGCATATTTTGGTTGGATTATAAGAGAGAGTGATGAAAGCATGATTTTTAAATACTATGATGGATGTAACATATGAAAATAAATAAAATATATCAAGCAATATAATTTATTAATATAGTTTAAATTTTCTATAAGAATTATGAACTTGTAAAAATAGAGAAAAGTTATGGGATTATATTTTAAATGTTTTTATAAGTAATTAATTTTATAAAAGGATGCAATAATTACATTTTTTTTTTTCAAAATTTCTTTTGCATTAAAATACTAGAGCTTATTAAAAGATTAAGATAAATGCTTTACTAGAATGAAAAAGAAATGGCTAATAATTTTAAATGTTACACTATATGCTAAGTTTAGATAAGTGTGTTTTAATTTAAACTTATAGCAATAAGTATTGCATAATTATAAATATTTTTAAAAAATTATAAAATATAGTATTAATTTAATAAATCATATTATTTATTGTCATTGTCTTATCATCATAGTGACAATAGAATGTGTTTGTCCTGTTGATAAGAATAATAGATTACTGTTATAATATTCTGTATGATTTTATTTTCCATAGTAGACTGTTGGAATGAGGGCTATCTTATGTTTGCTTATTTATTATATTTTTATTGAATAAATATTTAAATTTTTCAATAATTTTTATATTATTTTATATTGTAAATAGTTCAAAGTTTTTTATATAAATTTATTGTGTTATGAGCATAATGTTGTTAAATTATAATAAAATTTGTTAATGTTTTAAAATTAATATTGTTTTGAGAGTTTGATTTGTCCAAATGTACTTTTCTTTGAATCTTGGTATCACACACATGATTTGCAAAGATTATTTGGATATTATTATTGCACAGAATTACTAAAAAAGTGTATTATTATAATTGTTGTTATTACAGAAGATTTAATTAGAGATGATTATAAAAATTATCCAATGCTAATTTAAAATATTACATATTGCAACTATATTAAGAATACTTTCTGTAAATGTCACATAAAATAAATAAAAGATTATCTAATGTTTAATCAGAATCTTATAATTTTACTTATGTTTTATTGGAGTGTATGAATGATCAAATAGATACATGATTTTTTTAAAGAATCGTTAAAATATTCTAGTTGCTTGTTGTTATCTTCTTGAGGGTAGTTAAATATATAAAAAAATCCCTCATTATATTTATCATCAGGGTATTATTCTGTTTATTATTATTATTAGAAATGAACCTGAGATTTTAAATAAATATAGAGTTGTATAAAATAATGATGAAGAAGAATTATCAGTTAATGTTAGATTTTAATATTATTTTATAAAGGAATAGTATATAATTTATTGTTTTTCCATAATAAATTTGGTAAATTGTAAGTTAAGATTACTTATTCTATGTCTATGTTTTAAGACATGAGAATATTAAAAGATAGTTTTTGTTATATCATTTAAGTAGGGGTGATATTTTTATGCCATTGGGAATGTATCTTTTGGGATACATCATCAATATTAAACCACTGTATCATGCAGGATGTCTCATGTAAAAAGTTTTTCATAATTTTTGTATTTGTATTTTAATAAAATCATTTGTTAATTGTAATTAATGAGCTAGTTGTAATTTGAATTGTTAGTAAAATAGATGAGCATAGTATTTAATTTCAACTCTACTACTACTACTACTACTATTATTATTATTATTATTATTATTATTATTATTATTATTATTATTATTATTATTTTAACTTGATTTATTATATTTAATTATTATGAAATACTAGTTTTGTTAGAAGTTATATGTTAGAAGTGCAATTTAAGCTAGTTATAATAGTATTTACCTTTAATAGTTATTGTTTACATCACTTGACTATAATTTATTATATTTACTGATATTTAGCCAGAGAGATGAGCATAGTGTTTAATTTGAACCCTGATTATTTATTATTGTTATTATATTTTAACTTGGTTGATTTATTATATTTAATTATTATAAAATATTAGTTTTGTTAGAAATTATATGTTAAAAGTGCAATTTGAGCTAGTTATAATACTATTTATCTTTAATAGTTATTATTTACATCACTTGACTATAGTTTATTATATTTATCGATATTAGCTGGTGAGTATTTAGGTTAGATTAATTTAAGCAAGGGTACTATATATATATATATAGTGACTTTTAACTTTGCTTGAAGCTAAATGATGCCAAAATGTCTAAAAAAATATATAGTTTAATTTTACAGTAAATAGTTTTTATTTGTGGTTTATAATGCTATGATTCTGTATATAAAAAGTTACTACAGCAGTATGTGAGTAAAGTTTATAGCTGTAAAATAATTTTGACAGCTTGACTTATAATATTTTTAATCTTAAATAGTGCTTATCATGCCAAAGTATTTAAATTTTTAATAACTGCTAGTTTAAAATAATTAATAATGTATTTTCAAAGTTTATTGTATTAATGTAATCAAAATTTAACCACTAAAATGTTTTAAAAAGCTAATACTAATTTTAGAATTAAAAAAACAAATTCAAATCCTACATTTATATTTGCTAGTAATTAAATTAATGCATTAATATAATGTTAACTTTAGCACAGAATATTATAATTAAATATTTTAAATTTATACACTCACAAGAAATTGAATAAAAGTAATAATGATTAAAGACAGGATTTAACATAGTGCTTGAATGAATGAATAAATGTAGTATTTAATTTTAACATTTATTTTAAAATATTTATTGTCTAATTTTAAAAGATAATTTAAAAAATTTTCTGAGCAACTTTTGTAGGTTAAAATTAATGATAAATGAATATATTAAATATTATAGGTAATATTTATTTTATTTCAAGTATAATGTAAATTTCAATTACGTAATTAATTTTATTCTAATGTTTAAACTTTTTAATAATTATTGTAATAAAAATATCTTTAGTTTATTGTTTTTACAGAAAAATTAATTTATTTTAAAAGCTAAATATTAATTAAATTTTTCATTAGCAACCTTCCTTAGTTTTTATAAGACATGAATTCAAATCAATAAAAGGAAGAGGGCTTAGATTTAAATGCCAATAGTCAGTATTTTAAAGTGGTCACCTGACTGAAGCTATAAAAATAGATAAAATTAACACCTGCATGTACATTCTGGTAATAAATTGTACTTGTTGTGTTCATGTTTCTAAATTATGGTATCTAATTAACAAGTGTAATTTTATTTAAGCTTTTTTATTTTCTTAATTTAAAATAATGTTATGCTAAAAGTTAAATTGTCTAGGCACAATGTTTATATAGGACTTCAAGTTCTGGGAATCTTTATTTCACTCAGCTTTATTGGTAAAATTAGTTAAATATTACAATGGTTAAAATTTTAATATTCAAACTTCATGCACTAGGAAACTTTGAAAGACATTATCTCTGGCACCATGATGACATACAGACTATTATCAATTTCAAAACATATCTAAACATTTGTTTCATATTTAAGTTTGCTGTAAAATATTTAAAACTTTTCACAGCTATAACAATAATGTTTTTAAAAGTATTGAATAACTTTATCCTAGTTTTACTATCTAAAATATTATTTGAAATTAATTTACCTCATATAAAGAACTTTGAATTTCATTTAATAAGGACTATTTTATTATGATGGGTATGTATGATGGGTATAGTACTAGTTGTCTATAAACTATTTTTAGGCTATAAGAAATAAAAAAAATATTTGATTTTATTATATTATATTGCTGAAATAGATAATATATTTGTGTTGTTATTTTAATAAGAACATTATTAATAATTTTATGGCAGCATAAAGAGAATTTGTTTATTATGTTTAGTTTTATCAGGAGGAAAGAAATCAATTTCTTGGATCTGTAAAAGTGAAACAATTGCCCTATTATAAACAAATGTTTAACAAATATTATAAAGATTTGGAATAAATTATTTACATAAAATAGAAGTATTATATTTAAAGTGAATTTAAATAAAACTTGCCTGTATTTAATAGTAAAAATCTGCATATATTTTCTCTCTCAGTGTTGCTATGTAAACCATTACTATAGTTTTAAAATGTGATATTTGAAAAGAAGTATTTTTCCTGCTGAATAGTCTTTTGTTACTGCTAATTAATGTAATGATCTTAAGGATTAAGTGTTGGATGAAACATTTTATTGCTTAATAAATATTTATTGTTATTTAAGTCCATGAAAACATATTCAATGAATGGCCATATCTTATAGTTTTCTAGTATAATTTGTTTTGAATCTTGTTTAAAGATAACCATGAAGTGCTTTTATATTATAATTATATTATATTTTTGCATTGGATATTCTTGATGTTTACAAAACTTTACTGCTTAATAGACTGTTCCTGTTCCTATTAATGGTTTAATGGTGGAAAAATAGAGAAAACAGAAAGATTTTACTTTATTTTACTTATTTTAAATGGTAAAAGGATTAATGTTTTATTTATGTTTATGAATTTGCATGCAAGGTTTCATTTCAGATGCATATTTTACCTGTTTTATGTGCTATTTTTAGAAACAATTTTTGGGTTAAAGTTCTTAGAATATCAGTGTATGATATTTTCATATTTGAAAATAGTATATGTTCCCTTTTTTATATGAAATATTTATTATAAAAGATATATTATTATACTAAACACAGTTAAGTAGATGTGTTTCTATTTTACTTTATTGCTTGTTTATTGATTAATTTTAACTAAGCTAAGTTTAGCAGTAATTATTACTTATCATCTTTTACATCAGTTAGTTACAATATTTTTTGCTTGAGATTATAGATACAGTGTATTTCTTTATTTAGGAATGCTTATTTTGCTACTATTGTTAGAGATTGTGGATTATTCTCTCTCACCACTTTATTGAGATATTTTTGCATAAATTCTAATAAGTGTAATAAAAAATATTTAAAATTAATATTTTAAAATTCTGAAAATAATTATCTAACTGAAAATTGTATGAATAACAAAAAAACATGTTGTTATTGGTCTCACGATACCGATTCAAACCATTTGAAGAACAAAATATTAGATATTAGAATTTTATGTTATCAAAATGATATACACCTTTACCCTGCTTAGCAATGGCAATTGGTCTTCCAAAACTCATTGTTAAGCAAGAATATCATAGACAAAATACGTAATTATAATGGGGGTTTATGGGAAAAAAATTGGTCGGTTCCAGTGAAGTAAAATATCCACATTGATTTTCAAGCTCAAAAATTTTCTTGATTTTTTCATGACAATGATGACTAAATACGGTATCTAAAAAGAAAAGTTTTATATCACTAGGAAAAAAAAATGCATATTTTCACTTTAAAAAGTACAGAACAGCAATGAAACTAAATTTGAATTTAAAAGTTTTTATATTCTTCCGTGGAAGTTTTTCATCGTAATGAGAAAAAAATCTATACTAAGGTGCTTTTTTTAAAAAAAATTGTATTACGGTATATATTACTACAATACATTTATTTTATTACTTATGTGAAATTATTCAAATTAAAAAACAATGTTTAATTATTAATTTTTTAATTGAACATATAGAAAAAAAAATCAACTTATTTTCAAAGTAAAAAATCTAACTTCTAATTTTCTAAAACATACAGGTAGGTTTATTTTTCTTACTGTATACTTTTAGTAATGTAATAATGCCCCCCCCCCATTCGAGTAGAAAGATTTTTAATTAAATGCAATCTGTTTTTTTTTAACTTTTCTAATTCGACATCATTTTAAAATGTTGTTTTTCTTCTGATTTGAAACATCTTGAGTGTAAACAACATGTTTATTAATGAAGTTACAAAATCAATAACTATTTTTACATAATTATCCAGGTGTTCTAAAAATAATATATCGTATTTAAGAAACACACACATGCAGTTTAATATTCATATTTAGTGTTTTCCTGAAAGTTTGTGATAATGATATTTTATTTGTCTTGTACTGTATTTATATATTGGAGTATTTGTATACAGTATTATCAACAAATTAAAAATCCTCCTTTTTCTTTTCAAAAACTTTATTTTCTTATCTCAATGCTGAACATATATATATATATATACTGCATATACAGTATTTATATAATACAAAACTCCATTTCAACTGTTTATCTTCATACAATAATTTTCAAGGATATCTTTCTCCCACTGCTATATTTTATTACTCTTTCTTTTACATTATTTAATTACAAATCAATGTTGAAACATTGGAGTTTTTGTATTATATAAATATATATACTGTATATGTTCTGTATTGAGATAAAAAAATAATGTTTTTGAAAAGAAAAAAGATAGGATTTTTAATTTGATGATATTATTGTAGAACATATATATGTATTTTAAAAGAAAATGTGGATGAACATTTGCTGTGTTATTTATTATATATGATGTATACAGTATTATAGATAAAGTAATTATAGATATTTTAAGGGTTTTATGAATAAAATATTGTATGTGTATACAATTACAGCAAAGTCATTACCTGTATACATATTACAATAATATACTTTTGTTTTTGGGCATAATATAGCTATCTCTGACGTCATCAGTGATGCAAAATTCAAGATGGCTGCCAAAAAAAAATTTTTTTTAATTTTTCCCGATCGTTATAGTGAATAATCGATTGTACATCGAAGTAGTGGGTACAACTTGATGATGATCACTATTGTGAAATATTGCTAAGTAGACAATCACTAAGCAGGGTAAAGGTGTATTTAAAATTAATTATCACCAAGAAACAAAAAAAATTTTAAAAGATAATAAATTATTGATTATTATCAAAATATTTCACTTACAGTTTTTACAAAAAAATTTTTTTTTTAGCCAGTTATGACTGTTTCTGTGACTATTTTTGGTTCTTATAACATAATTTTTATACTTTTTAAGAGTGGGCTTTTTAAAAATAAAATGTTTTCAAAGACAATGCCCTCTAGTAATGTAGTTTTTGGTTTAATAGTAAGTCTTTTACAAAAATATTGCATCATAATCATCAACAATTACTGAAAATCATGTTTTTATGGCATTTAGCCACATAATAAAACAAAATAATGTGTCAGCCAATCATAAATTGCCACTTTCATCATACTTTTGTTAGAACAATTGAAGGTGCAGTCAATCAGAGACAAAGGTTCATACAACTTTTGGAAGTTTTCAAAATTAATACATTAAAAATGGACATTTCATAAAAATAATCGCAGCAGTCTGTTATGCACTGTAACTTAATATATACAATGCTTTAAAACACCATAGAAAAGTAGTGATGGCAAAAAGATCATGCCACCTAAAATATCAAATATGATAGCATCATCACACCTTACTTTTGTGAAAAACTTAATTGTTTCTTTATTATATATGTATCAAAATCAATAATCATGTGCTTATAAAGCTCATTAAAGAAGGTATATATATTATTAAATTTATTTAAAACAAATAATAGATTATAAACAATATATGTAAATATTTAATGTCTTAAATGTGGCTGTTTCTATGTTTATTTGATATTTGTAATATTTTATTGGAATAATTTATATAAAATATATATTCCCAGTGCAATATTGCAACAAGATAGTGGAAATTGTTTAAATTTGTCTTGAGTTAAAAAAATAACATTTGGGTTTTAAAATGTGAATGTTATTTGTATATGTTATGAGTATACATTTTTTATTATTATTGTGATAATAGAGATTTTAAGCATAGAACAACAAATAAACTTAGTATGAAAGTAAAAAAGTGTGAAATCATAATGTTAATGATATCAATTTTATAAGTTTATAAAAGAAACTGAGTGATTTGAATTCACTATGTGACTTTTAGATCTTCAAAGATGCAAACATAAGTTCTTTCATATTTTTTATTTATTTTAAAAGTAGTTATTTATTAGCAATAAAAATGATGGGATAAGAAGGATTATATTTGTCCAAAAAAACTGGACAGGATTATCAAAAATTTGTTAAAATGAGAAAGTCATTTGTAGCATTCAAAGTTATTTTAACAATTCCATACTAAAAATGGATATCACTTGTAAACAAAATGTTTCAATAATGAAATATAAAAGCTAAAAACATAATATTGTATATAGAATAGCAAGAAAGTATATTGTATATAAGAATTGTTTTCATCTGCAGATATAATTTTATAACATCAATGAAATGTTTGAACTCAGGATTTAAATCAGTTCATTTGTACAGTATATTGTCAGGAATGGATATTGGTATATGTTCATTCATAATATCAACATAATATTAAATACCTGCAAAATGAAGGATAAATTTTAATAGTTGGAAAATACTGGAATTAACAAAATACACATTGTTGGGTTAATTGTTTTGTATACTTTACTTGGATTAGATTAATAAATATAATTAAAATTATAGTTTATCAAATAGACATTGTAACTATTGTGTTACTTTAAAGTGTTATACAAAATGATATTTTTTTTATTTCTGTATTTAATGGTATAATATTTATGTATATAACTGATTGCTATATGTTAAGTTAGATGATTATTTGTCTTATATTTGTGAAATAAAAGAGATTTAAATTAAGAGTAAATTTACAATTATATCTTGAATTTTAACAATTAAAACTTTGATTTAAAGTATTGTTCACTTATTCATTAACTGCAAATTATTTTTGAATATACATCTTATAAGTATTGAAAATCTAAAAGAACAATATCATAGTAATTTATTCATTAGTATTTTATTTGAAAAGTGAAGTGAATGAATAACTAAACTTATGATTATTATATTTCATTTAAATTGATAATTTTAATATGAAGATTAGAAAACTGTCATTAACTTTCTTATTTTTTAAAGAGTATATATGTGCAACAACATTTATTTAAATTTCCCATATATATATATTATAAATTAAACATTATATAGATAAATTTTAATGTAGAAACACCTATGTTATTAATATTAATTTTAACAGAGAATATATTTCATAATATTTAATTATAGTTTATGTTTCAAATGCTTAATGTTTATTTTTATTTTTCATATATTCATTGTTAATAAATTTTAAATTCATTTAAAACACAAACTTGTTTTAGTTGTCATTTAGTTTATAATGCAAATTGATTGGCTAATAATATTTTAATAGATAATAGTCATGCATTGACTTACATCATATAGTTTGTAATAAACACTCATTAGACATTCTGGAAATTAAGGAATTGGATTGGTAAGTGTTTGTATGATTACATATTATTTTTTTATAGTAAATCCAATATATTATCAATTGAATCAGATATACATCTTATATTGTAATAAATTGATTAGTTTAGTTATTTAATAAGTAATTATCTGATTACCATAATTATTTTGTTAATTATAGGTAATAGATATTTTAAGATAGAAATTTATATCTGGGCTAGCTTGATAGTTTATAAAGCACAAATATATTAATTGTTTAGGACAAATAAAGTGGATTATAATTAAATGCTTGCATATTCTTTTAGACTATTATTTATTGGATGATTGTTATAGCAATTTACTATTTATTTATAAAGATGATAATATTATATTATAAAATTGGTAATAATATATGTGAAAATTGGTATTTGAATCCCATTAAATAAAATGATTTACTATGATTGAATTTAAAGCTGATCAATATAGATTGTCAATTTAAAATAAATATTAAGTTTTGATATTGGCATCTGATTATAATATTAGCATAATTATAATTTAAAGTTAAATATTTAGCTTTACTGGTATGAAAGATAATCCATCATGATTTGTCAACAGTATTTATATATGTGTCAAATAAGAATCTTTCATTTAGTTTATGTTGTTGCGATTTGATATTGTAAACTTTAAGGTTATTTAGAAAGTTGACTTTATTCTATATTACTATAAATTGGTGAAGGAAGTAAGATATGCTAGTTTAATTGTTTAGTATTAAGATGTTTTATTTTTTATTACAATTTGATGTTATGAATTTATACACTTTGAAAAAAGAAAATTTTGTATATTTTATTAAGAATGTATTAATACACAAAAATCTATATGTTAACAAGATTTTTTATCATCATTAAGTCTTTCATTTCAGTACAATTGATATATCTAATAAGAACATATTATTGTTTTGTGGTATTATTGCTTTGTTAGTATTGTCTTTAGTCTCATTTTATTACCATTATTTTCATTTTATTTAGTTATAATTAATGATGACTTATATTTAATTCATGTTTCAAGATTGCAGATTATAATAAAGTATTTATTTTTATCATTTTCATTTCATTACAAATAGCTTCTAAATTTATAAGATATATTAAGATCATTATTTTTATCCATTCATGAATCATTTTATTCAGTTATAAAGAGTTTTTAACATTTAGAATAGGTTTTTATCACAATAAACTGTGTTACTTTATGAGCAATACTAAAATTTATCTTCTTCGTTCTGTATTATCATTTTTATTCTGTGACAAATAGCTTGTTCTACAGAGACATATTCTTTCATATTCTTTATGAGACAGTATTGTTCTATTATTATGGCATATTTCTAATTCATTACAAATGGTGATCAACATAATGGCTACAATTTTATTTTGTTACAAGTGTCACTCAATACATGGGGTCTAATTAAACCGAGATGTTTCTTTCATGTTTCATTTTTATTCTGTTACAAGTGTCACCAAATACCAGGTTCAATTAAGAACTATAAAAATAGATATTAGAGTCTCATGCATATCTGTGTGAGAATATAAAATAATATCTTTTATGTAATGGTAATATTTTATAAATAGTTTTAATATTTACTAAGGCTGTAACCTGAAGAATGTGCGCATAAAAATGCGATAATAGGGACCTCTACAGGTCTTAACCACAAGCTTACATTTTGGAAATAGTTGTAGTTTATTTAAAATTTTAAAGAATTTGTTTGAAAAGTGAGTGGAAAAATATTTTGTATGCTTTAAAATAAATTGTATTGTTGTTCTTTACAAGATTTTCGGCAACTGTAAGGTTGAAAGGACAAATATTTTGTTATTGAATAACAAAACAATTTAGAGTATTTCATAATTTATTTGATTAAAGAGAGAATATTGTTTTTACAATAAATAACCAATTATTTATGTTAAAAGTGCTGAAACACTAGTTGGACCTGAAGATGCTATTCAAGAAATGTTTAGGAAAATGATGAAAAAAATGAGTAATAAGTTTAATGTTCAAGAAATGTTTAGGAAAATGATGAAAAAAATGAGTAATAAGTTTAATGTTCAAAGAAAAGAATTCAGATAAAATATAAATAATAAGATGGACATTCAAAGTAAAGAATTAAGAGAAGATATCACAAAATTAAATGTAGAGTTGGTGCAATTCAATAATAAATTAGGTTTGTGTAAATTGAACTTAATGCAATGAAGGCATGATTTAAGAAATTTAAATATAATCTAAATGTTATATTAAAGGAGTCTGATAATAAATATGATCATAGATTTAATAAATTAAGAAATAAATTACATAAATTACAGGAAAGGTTAGAAATTAGGTTTGATCATTTAAATGATAAAATGAAATGTTTAAAATTGAATATAAAAATTGGAGAAGTGTATATAATTTGAGCAAATTCATGAAGATATTCAGAAAGCATTAATATTAAAAATAAGTAATATTAGAAAGGAATAAAAGATATTCACAATCATATAAAAATGGAATCTAAAGAAATAAAAATTGGAAATCATAGAATGTATAAAATAAGTTCATTTGGAAACAACAACTATAATTGTAAATTTTAAAAAAGTAGTGGTGTATTATTCTGATGATATAGTAGATGTAGAGTATATAAGATAGCAGAAAAACTTAAATATGAAGCTTCCAAGTGCTGAATCATTACAACAAAGTAAAGAAGTAAAGGCTAAGGCTAGTCAAGAAATCATAAATATGGTATAGTTAGAAAATAAAAGTATTTCTAAGGGGATGGAAGATTTAAATAATGAATTTGATGATGATATATAAATTACATGTGTGACACAAGTTTATGAAACCATGTGTTGTAAAATGAAGGAAAGTTTGAAAATTGATGTTAAAGGAGTGATAGCTCTAATTGCAATGAAAAAAGGGAATAAACCCTATAGGAAATGAAGTAAGTATCTACTCGAAAAAAAAATTTAATGGTAAGGGTCACCATGTAATTGATGGTAGTATAGATAGATATGTTTTATTGTTATTTTATTTGGAAATATTGAGAATAGTTAAAAATTACATAGAAAGAGAAAAAGCTCAATACCAGTTTAACACTGTTATTTTTGGATGGCTTTATATTCTTGAAGATCCATGATCTGATTAATGGATTAATGAATATTGTTTTGCTGTTTTTGATTTAAACCTGAATAAATGGGACTTACTTAAAAATTTAAGTTTGATATGCCATGGAATATAATAAAATTAATAAATGTTACTGTAATGTTTTGAGTTGGATCCTGCATTAGTTGATAACAATGTGACCATATGTGTTGAATGAAAAAATGTGAGATCTTTTATTTGATGTTTCAAATGGGATTAAAGTAAGACCAGCCTTAAGCAAAAGTTATTTGCAAAGTGATAGTGCATTAGCATTTCATAATTGTTGTGAAAAATATTTGATACCAGAATTAAGTAGTTGATAATTGAATTATAGTATTATAGAAGATAAGTAGTATAGAATGTAGTAAAAGAGGGAATATTTTTTTAATATTTATGTTCATAGTTTTTTGTTATTTATAAAGTGTCATATGATTGTGTAAGGGTGGAATTTTCTAAAATCACATAATGATGTGAGATATATGGACACATTTGCATAATAGTGGAAATATGATAAATAAAAGAGAGACCTATACCTTTTGAGTATTAGCAGATATTTGGTCTTAAATTTTCAGTAGGATTGTGAAATAATTTTGGTGTATAGTTAAAATCTCTGGAACGTGAGGTAATTTTTAAAGTTAAGTATTAGATGTAATCTTAAAAGAAATACTATATTGGAAAATTAATTGAAAAATACATTATGTGAAAGAATGTCATTGATGTTTTGCAGTATTATAGTATGAATGATGACTTAACTGATTTTGATATAAGAGGTCCCAAGGATAATATGTTATATTGTTTGATTATAATGGATTTTAAGGTTATATTATTGATGGAAAACATTACTGAGAAGAATAAGAATAAAAAAGGGGTTAGTCTCAAATTTGTAGCAAAACTTTTGCAACTATGATTGATAAGTTATACAAAAGTTAAAAGAATACAAAGATGTAATCATACTTTATAATGAATTTTTAGTAATGATATGTCTGTCATGTTATACTTCTCAATAAATCAATAGGAGTATATAATAAAAATGTCAATAAAAGAATTAGCAAGTTTTTTTATTTATTTTTAATAGAGATATTCATAGTATATTCATAATTTGTGATGATCGAATTGTTAAACACTATATAATATAAAAAGATAGAGAAATGAAAAACGAAAGAAGAATAGTCATTTGTATATATTTGAGTGGAAATAATTTATTATATACATTAGAAATATCAGTAAAGTTATTGTTGTTAGTCTTTAAAAAGAAAATTGTTGGTAAAAGGAAAAATTATGACAACTAAAATTTAGTGTAAATTCAATATGGAATGAAATGACATGTATAATTTGTTTAGTTAATTTTAATAGAGAATATATTAGCCTCAAAGGCATTAAAATAGGTTATTATGACAATGATATATTCAGGCAAGAAATGTGATATTATTGCAACATAAAATTATAAATTCAATTTATTTATTTATTTAAAATGCATATGTAAATAATGAAATTTACAATTTTAATAAAATTATTATTTCTTTATTATATACGTATTTTATTTATTGCATTCATAAATAATAGATTATAAACAATAAGCAAGAATAGGTATTGCCTTAAATGTGGCTCTTGTTATATATATATATATATATGGCTGCAGAAGGGAGTTTTGCTATTAACTGAAAGGAGACCCTTTGATTATTCTTGGAGGCCTTAAAGGAACCGAGCAGGGCAAATTCCTAATGTCCACTCCATACGTTCTTGTCGTTGCAGCTGTTATTACTATGTGATTATTCATATGGTATACGAACATGGATGGGCTGCTCACCAACACGCATTAGCCAGCGTGGTGAGTTTATTGGCTTTTTACCTCTGAGTTTAAGATCAAGAAACACCATGGTCTTTCTTCTCAGTGCCTGATAAGGCAGAATGAATGTTTGTGTAAATGATAAATATTTTCCCAATACATATATACAATTATGACAGACAAAAATAAAGCATGGCTCTTATTCCCAGGAGGCTGTAAAGTCACCAACCAAGGCAGCGGTTGGTGGCTGAAGGCGGAGGGTGCTAAGAATCCCCTGATTGCGGACCCAGGCTGCCATTTGATGATGACTTTTTATTTAGGTACTTACAACTGCAGATCACTTTCAAGTGAAGGAAGATTGCAAGAATTAGAAGAACTCTCTTATATTAAATGGGACATTATTGGACTTTGTGAAGTTAGAAGAAAAGGTGAAGAGACAATTGATTTAAAAAGTGGACATATACTCTATTATAAAGGCACAAATATTGGAAATACAAGTGGAGTAGGATTCATTATAAATAAAAAGTGGAAGAACAATATTGTGGAGATTGATGGTGTATCGCACAGAGTGGCAAGATTAGTTATACAACTTAATAGCAGATACCAAATGCAGATAATTCAGATTTATGCCCCAACAAGTTCTCATAGTGATGAAGTAGTAGAAGATTTTTATATGGATGTACAAAAGGCTTTTGATCAGAGTAAACACCATTTTAAAATTGTTATGGGAGACTTTAATGCTAGAATTGGTAAAAAAATGAAAGATGAAAGTGCTGTGGGTAATTTTGGTTATGGTAATAGAAATGAGGGAGGACATAGACTTGTGGAGTTTGCAGAAAAAGAAAAACTTTATATTATGAATTCTTTTTTTGAGAAAAATGTTAAAAGGAAATGGACATGGAAGCATCCAAATGAAGGTACAGCAGAATTGGATTATATTTTGACTAACAGGAAATACATATTTCAAGATTGTAATGTTCTTAATAAATTTAACACAGGAAGTGATCATCGATTAGTAAGGTGTAAGATACGTGTTAATGTAAAACTAGAGAGACAAAAATTATTAAGAAAATCAATATTTACAGTTGATATTCCTAATCTTCAGAAACATTCTAATGAATTTAAATTAGAACTTACAAATCGGTTTCAAGTATTAGTAGATTTTGAACATGATTCAGATTTGAATGAAATTAATATGAAAATAACTGATACACTTTTGAAAACTGCAACAAAGATATCTGGTAGAAAAAAACAGCAATTGACCAATAAAATTTCTACTGAGACTAGAGAATTTACGAAGAAAAGAAGGAATATGAAGATATACAAAAATGATGCATTAAAAAGAATTGAATATCTCGAATTTTGTAAAATGGTGCGGAAAAGAGTTGAAAATGATATAAGAAAGTATAACTGTGAACTAGCAAGGAAAGCTGTAGAAGAAAATAAAAGTCTTAAGAATGTAAAACAACATTTTGGTATTGGTAGGAAATTTATATCTGCAATAAGAAAAAAAGATGGAATTATTACTAAAAGGAGAGATGACATCATGAAATTGGTAGAAGATTTTTATCAAGAATTATATAGTAATAAAGAACAAGTATCTCCTATATCTATTACATCTTCCAAATTGCCCAGAATTTTAAATGAAGAAGTGAGACATGCAATTAAATGTATGAAGAAAGGAAAGGCTCCAGGTAATGATGGAATTATAATTGATATATTAAAGAAAGCAGGTGAAGAAATATAATTTTTTTTAGCAAAGTTATATACCAAATGTCTAAATGATGAAGATGTACTGGATGATTGGAAGAATGCAGTAATAATATTAATATTTAAACAAGGTGATAAAGAAGATATTAGAAATTACAGACCTATCAGCCTTTTATCAGTTTTATATAAAATTTTTACCAAGATAATTACTACTCGTCTACAGAGAACATTGGATTTCCACCAACCAAGAGAAGGTATTGAGAGAAGTTATAGAAAGGACAAATGAATATGAGTTGCCATTATGCTTAGGATTTGTAGATTATGAAAAGGCATTTGATTCTATAAACATTTCTTCAGTGATTAAAGCATTAGATCATCAAGGTATAGATCCAGGATATATATTGTCATATTTTAAAGAATATTTATAAAAATGCAACAGCAACAATTAGATTACATAATGACACTGGGAAAGTCAACATTGAGAAAGGTGTAAGACAAGGTGACTCCATATCTCCAAAACTTTTTACAGCAGTGTTGCATGAAGTATTTTGTGGATTAAAATGGGAAACTAAAGGAGTGAAAGTAAATGGTGATTATTTAAGTCATTTAGATTTCGCAGATGATGTAGTTGTTTTTGCAAATAATGCTTCAGATCTGCAGGAAATGTTGCAGGAATTATCAGATGAAAGTAGGAAAGTAGGACTAAAGATAAATGTTAAAAAGACTAAAGTAATGTTTAATCGATTTGCTCAAAATATGAAAATAAGGATTGATTATGATGAATTAGAAGAAGTTAATAGTTATAAATACCTTGGTCAGATTATTAATACAGATGGAAACATAATGGAGGAAATTAATCATAGAATTAAACTTGGAGTGCTTTTGGTATTAATAACTTGATACTAAAAGGAAATATGCCTATGTGTTTGAAAAGGAAGGTTTTTAACAAATGTGTTTTACCAGTTCTTACTTATGGATCTGAGACTTGGACACTTAATAGAAGAGCAATTCAGAGACTTCAGACCACTCAAAGAAGTATGGAGAGATGTTGTTGGGAGTAACAAGAAGAGATCGTAAACACAATGTATGGGTAAGAGAAAAAACAGGTGTTACTGACCTCATTGAAAAAATTAAAAGATTGAAGTGGAGTTGGGCTGGACATATTGTTAGAAGAGATGATAATAGATGGACAATTGAAATTTTAAACTGGATTCCAAGAGATTGTAAAAGACCCAGAAAGTGACCACATGTAAGATGGATGGATGAAATAAGAAAGTGTGCAGGGGTGATGTGGAGAAGAGAAGCTAAAGACCGGAGAAAATGGATTAAACTTGGAGAGACCTTCATCCTGCAGTGGATTGATAATGGTTGATAATGATATATATATATATAAATATATATTTTATATAAATTATTCCAGTAAACTATTATATATATATATATATATATAATAGTTTACTGGAATAATTTATATAAAATATATATTTCCAGAGCAGTATTGTATAAATGTAATGGAGATTGTTTTAATTTGTGTTGAGTTAAAAGAATATCATTTGTGTTTTAAAATGTAAATATGTGTTATATGTGTTGATTATAAAACACTTTATTATTGATGTTGTTGTAAAATAATTTTTAAGCATGAAATGCTAGTTGAATTTAGTATGAGAGTGAAAGAGTATGTAACCTTTGTTTTAATGATGTCAATTTTTCAAGGTTATAAAAGAAACTGAATGACTTGATTTCACTGTTTGATGTTCTGACCTTCACAGATGCAAACCTAAGCTCTTATATATATTTTTTATTTATTTTGAAATTATTTACTTATTAACTATAACAATGATGGGGTAAGAAGAATTATATTTACCCAGAAAAACTGGATAGGGTTTTCAAAAATTTGTTAAAATGAGAAAGTAATTTATAGCATTCAAAGTCATTTTAATAATCCTCTACTAAAAATGAATATCACTTGTGAACAAAATGTTTTGATAATGTAATATAAAAGCTAACAATGTAATATTGTATATGAGAATTGTTTTTGTCTGCAGCTATAATTTTATAACATCAATGAAGTATTTGAAATCAGGATTTAAATCAGTTCATTTTTACAGCACAACATCAGAAATAGAGATTGGTATCTGTTCATTCATAATATCATTATATTAAATACCTTCAAAATGAATGATAAAATTTAATACACCTGGGTCTTGTTTTATGTGGTAGATAGGTTCCACAGAAAACTTGCATTAAAAAAAATCACACAAAAATAGACTTAACTTACCTTGAAAAATGGGGGATAGGTCTGTAATTTTCAGAAATTGCATAAAAGCAAAGCAACAAGGAAAAATTACTTTAAAATTCGTATTAAAAAAATAAGGAAATAAAGTATGACTAATAAAAAAATTTAAATATTTGAAAAAAATTGATACAAGACAAACTTTTTTTACTTTTGTTATTAACTACAGTATTTAATTTTTTATTTTTTCATACATATTTTAATTATTATCACTATTTGACAATATGTGGTTTCATTTGTAAACTGGTAAGAAATCAGATTCGTCACAAGAGTACAACTAGTGCCACTTTCAGTCTTGAGCTGTGTTAATGGTTTTTTTGACAATGTGATCGGTGATTAAACTTTGAGATGATGATTTTACTAATTGTTTATAAAGCTCACTATATCCAGACATATAACTAATTTAGTTCTTGTTGGAATTTAAGAGGTTATTCATTGCAGCAAACTCTCTCAGATTTCAGCATTTTCTGACATTTTTCTTTGTCTCACACATCAACATAAAATCTATGATTAAATGATTAATACTTATCAGAAAATAATAAATTTGTCTTCATTTGATAGATATTTTTGTTTACTACTGAAGTAAATTTTAAATGTTCACATTTTGTTTCTATATTAAAAAAATGAAATCGCAATCAAAACAAAAAAATTATACATTAGCATTAGAAAGATTATTTTTAGTTTACAAAACTTCATTATTTATTTTAAAAATCTAAAATAATATTTATTTCTGTTATATCTAACAAAATATGTTTTAAAAGTTTAAATTTTTTGAATATTTATTGCAATATTTTTATACTCATAAGTATAAATTTATTATTATCTACTCATAAGTATAAGTAGGTTATTTACATAGAAGCTAAGATTCTAAATACAGCTTCAAGCCATATTCATGTTAGATGTTAATATAACATTATATTTTTGAATAAAAAGTATTTCAAGTCAAAATAAGTTATTAATAATTTGAATTTCTTGATATTTAATAAATATCATGAAATATAAACTTCTTTATCATATAAAAGAAACCCACATAAAAAGATATTAAGAAGAAACATGAATCACATAACTTCAAAATCACATTTAAAAATCTGCATAAAATGAGACCCAGGTGTACTTGGAAAATATTGGAACTAACAAAATACACATTATTGGGATAATTGTTTTTCTTGCTTTTACTTCAGTTAGATTAATAAATATAATTAAAAGTATAGTTGATCGAATAGATATTGGAACTATTGTGTTTCTCTAAAGTGTTATACAGATGGACAGTGAATCAGGTTGTATGTTAATATGTGTTTTTATTTATGTATTTAATGGTATAATATTTATGAATATAACTGATTGCTACTTCTTAAGTTAGATGACTGTTTTATATATGTGAAATAAATAGAGTTATGTTTAGTGTAAATTTACATTCATATCTAAAATTGTAACAATTAAAACTTTGATTTAAAGTATCGTTTTCTTAATCACTAATTACAAATCATTTAGTAATTATTCATTGGTATTATATTATAAAGTGAATGAATAGGTAGACTTATGATTATTATAATTCATTTCAATTAATAATTTTAATATGAAGATTAGAAAACTGTCATTAACTTTTTTATATTTTAAACAGTGTACATGTGCAACATTTTTTTTCCATTTTACATAAATATATATATTATAAATTAAACATTATATAGGTCAATTTTAATGTATAAACACCTATTTGATTAATATTAATTTCAAAAGAAAATATATTTCATAATATTGAATTATAGTATATGTTTCAAATGCTTATTTTCTATTTGTCTTTTTTTTTATATTCATTGTTAATAAATTTAAAATTCATTTAAAACATATAAAGTTGTTTTAGTTGTCATCCAGTTTATAATGCAAATCTATTGACTAATAATATTCTGACAGATAATAGTCATGTATTGACTTACATCATGTAGTTTGAAATAACTACTCATAAGCCAGTCTGGGAATTAAGCAATTGGATCGATAAATGTTTGAACAATTGCATATTATTTTCTTTATGATAAATTAAATATATTATCATTTGAATCAGGTATACATTTTATATAGTAGCAAATTGATTGGTTTGGTATTAGTAGATATTTAATAAAGTATTAGCAGATTAACATAATTATTTTGTTAATTATAGGCAGTAGTCATTTTAAGATGGAAATTTATGTCTGAACTAGTTCGATAGTTTATAAAGTACAAATATATTAATTGTTTAGGATAAATAAAAGTGCTTATAATTAAATGCCTGCATATTTTTTTACACTATTATTTATTGGATGAATATTATACCAATTTACAATTTAGTCATAAAGATGATAATTTTATTATAATCCCATTAAATAGGCAGATTTATTTTGATTAATTTTAAAGCTCATCAATATAGATTGTAAATTTAATATAAATATTAAGTTTTGATATTAACATTTGATTATAATAGATTATTAGTAATATTAGACATATTAGAGTGATTATACTTTAAAGTTAAGTATTAAGCTTTATTGATTTGACAGATAATCCATAGTGATTTGTTCATAGTAATTGTATATGTGTGAAATAAGAATCTTTCATTTAGTTCATGTTATCATGATTTGATATTGTAAACTTTAAAGTTATGTTAAAAGTTGACTTTATTCTAAATTAGTACAAATTGGTGAATGAAGTGAGATATGCTAGTTTAATTGATTCTATGTATTGTATTTTATTATAGTTTAGTAACGAGATATTTTAACTTTTTATTACAATTTGATGTTATAAATTTATACACTTTGAAAAGACAAAATTTTGTTACATTATTAAGAATGGATTATACATAAATCTATATGTTAACAAAGCCCTTTATCATTAGTAACTCTTTTATTCCATTACAATTGATATATCTAATAAGGACACTATTATTTTGTGATATTACTGCTTTGTTAGTATAGGATTTAGTCTCATTTTATTAGCATTATTTTCATTTAGTTATAATTCATGATCAACAATTGATAATATTTAATTCAGGTTTTAAGTTTGCAGATTATACTAAAGTTTTTATGTCTTATTTTTATCATTTTCATTTCATAACAAATAGCTTCTAAATTTATAAGATATATTAAGGTCATTATTTTTATCCATTCATGAATCATTTTATTCAGTTATAAAAAGCATTTAACATTTACAATAGGCTTTTATCACAATAAATTATCACTTTATGAGGAATACTAAAATTTATCTTTTTCATTTTTTATCATTTTTATTCTGTGACAAATAGATTGTTTGACAGAGACATATTATTTCATATTGTCTATCATTATTGTCTTTATTTTTAATCTATTACAAATGGTGATCAACAGATAGGCTACAATTTTATTTTGTTACAAGTGTCACTGCAATTCATGGGCATAACTAAACCATGACCTTTCTTTCATGTTTCATTTTTATTCTGTTACAAATAGCACCCAAAGCCAGGCTCAATTAAGAACTACAAAAATAGAGATTAAAGTTTCATACATATCTGTGAGAGAATATAAAATCATATCTTTTATGTAGTGGTAATATTTTATAGATAGTTGTAGTTTATTTAAAATTTTAAAAAATTTGTTTGAAAAGTGGGTGGAAAAATATTTTGAATGCTTTAAAATAAATTGTGTGAAAGGACAAATATTTTGTTATTGAATAACAAAACAACTTAAGAGTATTTCATAATTTATTTGATTAAAAAGACAATATTCTTTTTGCAATAAATAATCAATTATTTATGTTAAAAGTGCTGAAACACTAGTTGGACCTGAAGGTGGTATTCAAGAATTGTTTACAAAAATGATGGAAAAAATGAGTTGTAAGTTTCATGTTCAAAGTAAAGAATTCTGATAAAATATAAATAATAAGATAGACATTAAAAGTAAAGAATTAAAAGAAGATATCACAAAATGAAAAGTAGAGTTGGGACAATTTAGTAATAAAGTACATTTGTTTAAAATTAAACTTAGTGCAATGAAGGCATGATTTAGAGAATTTAAATATAATCTAGATCAGTGGTAGTCAACTAGTGGGCATTCCAGCCTTCATGGTGGGTGGTAGGAGTTTTGTACAACACTGAAGACTTTTTTTTTTTAAATTTAATTGACTTTTTAAAAAAATTTCATAGAGATTTATATGCTTTAGCTTCTTGTAACTCTGTTTTATAAATTTTATAAAGTAAAATTACTGCCCTACTTTATAAATCACTATTACTGTGGAACTTATGGGCAGTTAAAAAATTTTACTACTAACAGAGATAAAAAGTGGGTGGTAGGTATAAAAAGATTGACTTCTCCTTATCTAGATGTTAGATTAAAGGAGTCTGATAATAAATATGATCATAGATTTAATAAATTAAGAAATAAATTAGATAAATTACAGGAAAGGTTAGAAATTAGGTTTGGTGATTTAGATGATGAAATTAAATGTTTAAAATTGGATGTAAAAATTGAAGTATAAAATTTGAGCAAGTTCATGAGGATGTTCAGAAAGTATCAATTTAGAAAGTATCGATATTAAAAATAAGTAATATTAGAAAGGAATTAAAAGATATTCTCAATCATATGAAAATGGAATCTAAAAAAGTAAAAATCGAAAATCATAGGATGTATAAAACAGGTTTCTTTGGAAACAATAACTATGATTAAAAATTTTGAAAAGATAATGATAGATTGGTTTGATGATGTAGTAGTTGTAGAGTATATAAGAAAGCAGAGAAACTTAAATATGAAGCTTCCAAGTGTTGAATCATTACAACAAAGTGAAGAAGTAAAAGCTAAGGATAGTCAAGAAACCATGAATATGGTATGCTTAGAAAATAAATTCATTTCTAAGGGAATGGAAGATTTAGATAATAAATTTGATGATGATATAAAAATTACATGTGTATAACACAAGTTTATGACACCATACATTGTAAAAAGAGGGGAAGTTTGAAAATAGATGTTAAAGGAGTTACAGCTCTAGTTGCAATGAAAAAATGGAATAAACTTTATAGGAAATGAATTAAGCATCTACTCGAAAAAAATTTAATAGTAAGGGTAACCATATGATAGATGGTAATATAGATAGATATGTTTTATTGTTATTTCATTTGGGAATATTGAGAATGGTTAAAAAATTATGTAAAGAGAGGAAAAGCTTAATCCCAGATTAATAGTGTTATGTTTGGATGGCTTTATATTTTTGAAGATCCATGATCTGATTAATGGATTAATGAGTATTGTTTTGATGTTTTTTAATTAAACCTGAATAAATGGGGCTTATTTAAAAATTTAAGTTTGATATGCCATGGAATATAATAAAATTAATGTATGTTACTGTAATGTTTTGAGTTGGATCCTGCATTAGTTGATAACAATGTGACCATATGTGTTGAATGAAAAAATGTGAGATCTTTTATTTGATGTTTTAAATGGGATTAAAGTAAGACCAGCCTTAAGCAAAAGTTATTTGCAAAGTGATAGTGCATTAGCATTTCATAATTGTTGTGAAAAATATTTGATACCAGAATTAAGTAGTTGGTAATTGAAATATAGTATTATAGAAGGTAAGTAGTATAAAATGTAAAAGAGGGAATAATTTTTCAATATTTATGTTTACAGCTCCTTGTGCTATTTATAAAGTGTCATATGATTCTAAACATATGAATTTCCTATAATCACATAATGATGTGAGATATATGGGATAATAGCATAGTAGTGGAAATATGGTAAATAAAACAGAGACCTACAGCTATTGAGTATTAGTAAATATTTGGTCTTAAATTTTAGTGGAATGTAAAGTAATTTTGGTGTATAGTTAAAACCTCTGTATCATCACTTCATTCTCAAAGTTAAGTAGTAGATGTAATCTTAAACGAAATACAATATTAGAAAAGAAATTGAAAAATACTTTATGTGAAAGAATGTCATGATGTTTTGCCATCATAGTATGAATGATGAATTAATTGATTTGATATAAGAGGTCTCAATGATAATATGTTATATTCTTTGGGTATAATATATTTTATGGTTATATTATTGATGAAAAACATTATTGAGAGGAATAAAAATAAAAAAGGGGGTTAGTCTCAAATTTATAGCAAAACTTTAGCAACTATGATTAACAAGTTATACAAAAATTAAATGAATGTGAAGATATAATTATATTTTATTATCAATTATTAATAATGATGTCTCTGATGTGGTATATATTAGAAGTCTACAATAAGTCAATAGGAGTATATAAAAAAGATATGAATAAAAGATATAACAAATTTTTTTTGTCTTATTTTAAATGGAGATACTGATAGAGAATTTATAATTGGTGGTGATCAAATTGTTAAACACCATATAATATTAAAAAATGGAAAATGAGAAAGAAGGAAGAATGGACATTTGTATATATTTGAATAAAAATAATTCATTATATACATTAGAAATAGCAGTAAAGTTATTGTTGTTAATTTTTTTTTTTAAATTATTGGTAGGAGGAAAAATTGTGCCAATTAAAATTTGGTGTAAATTCAGTATGTGATAAAATGTCAATTATAATTTTTTTAGTTAATTCTAATACAGAATATATTAGCCTCAGGAGCATTAAAATAGGTTACTCTGACAATCATATATTAAGGCAAGAAATGTGATATTATTTCAACATAAAATTATAAATTCAATTTATTCATTTAAAATGCCTTGTAAATAATGAAGTTTATAATTTTAATAGAATTATTTATATTTTTATTATATATGTATTTTATTTATTGCATTCATAAGTAATAGATTATAAACAATACACACAAATATTTAATATCTTAAATGTGGCTGTTGTTATGTTTATGTAGTGTATGGAATAATTTATTGGAATATTTTATATAAATATATGTTTCTAGTAAGAATGTAATGTAAATTGTTGTAATTTATTTTGAGTTAAGAGAATATGATGTTTTAAAATGTAAATGTTATTTGTTATATATAATGATTATAAAATATTTTATTATTGTTGTTGTAAAAGAGACTTTAAGTGTGGAATGCTGGATGAATTTAATATAAGAGCGAAAAAGTGTGTAACCTTAGTTTTAATGATGTCAATTATCCAAGATTATAAAAATAACTGAACAATTTGATTTTATTTTCTGACAATCTAACATTCATAGATACAAACCTAAAGTCTTTCACATTTATTTATTTATTTATTTATTTTAAAAGTATTTACTTATTAATTATAAAAATGATGGGATAAAAATAATTATGTTGTCCAGAAAATATGGACAGGATTACCAATAATTTGTAAAAAGAATGAGAAAGTAATTTATAGCATTCATAGTTAGTTTAATAATTTCCTACTAAAACTGGATATTATGTGTGAACAAAATGTTTCAATAATGAAATATAAAATCTAACAAGATAATAATGTATATGAAAATTGTTTTCATCTGCAAATATAATTTTATTAGTTGTTGAAATGAATGAACTCAGGGTTTAAATTAATTTATTTGTACACTGTACTGTCAGAAATGGAGATCAGCATCTATTCATTCATAATGTCATTGTAATATTAATTACCTGTAAAATAATGGATAAAATTTAATACTTGGAAAATATTGGAATTAACGAAATATGTATTACTGGAATAATATTATTGACACTTTTACTTGCATTTGGTTAATAAATATCATAAAAATTATTGTTCACAGATTATACATTGGAACTACTGTGTTACTTTAAAGTGCTGTACAAAAGAACAGTGAATCAGATTGTACATTAATATGTATTGTTTTAATTTATGTATTTATTTGTATAATATTTATAAATATAACTGATCACTACATTTTAAGATAGATAATGCAAATTTACATTTATATCTTAAATTTTAATAATTACAAATTTGATTTAAAGTATTATTCTTTTATTCATTAACTACAAATTATTTTTGAATATGCATCTTGTAAGTATTGAAAATCTAAAAGAACTCTGTCATAGTAAGTATTCATTGATATTTTATTTGAAAGTAAAATAAACAAATAAGTCAACTATGATTATTATACTTCATTTCAATTAATAATTTTATTATGAAGATTAGACACATGTCATTAACTTTCTTATATTTCTAAGAATGCATATGTGCAACAACAGTGCTTTTACTTCACACACACACATACACACACATACATATATATATATATTATAAATTAATTTTTACTGTGTGGAACCTGACCCCCAAATTTTTGAATAAACTCTAGTGATCAATATTTTTACTATGATGCCATATTTGATTTTTTTTTGTGCAAGTAAATCTTTTTTACATATATTACAAACTTCATTTATTTACTATATTATAAATATTTAAGTCTTTTAACAATTAAAATTTCAAAACTTGAAAAATTAATATTTTAAAATTGTGAAAATAATTATCTAACTAAAGGTTTTATTGATAATAAAGGCAAACATTGTTATTGGCTTTATGATATCTATTCAAAAAAATTAAAATAATAAAATATTAGATATTAGAATCTTGTATTATTAAAAATGATATATTTAGAATTAGTTATCATCAAAAAAACTAAAAAAAATTCTAAACATTAATAAATTATCAATTGTTATTAAAATATTATTTCACTTACAGTTTTTACAAAAATTATGGTTTTTAGCCTCTAATGACTTTTCTATGGTAATTTCCAAATTTCCCAACATACTTTGTATACTTTAGTGATGTAGTTTTTGATTTAATAATAAATCTCTTACAAAAATATTGTATCATAGTTATTAAAAATTACTGAAAATCACATTTTGTGTGGCATTTAGCCATAGCAGAAATGAAACTAAAGCATCAGCCAATCACAAATTGCCATTTCCTTCATAGCTTTGTCAGAACAATAGAATGTGCTGTCAATCACAGACAAAAATCCATAAAGGTCCATATACTACTGACATCTATTGGAATATTTCTTAAATTAATACATAAAAAATTGAAGCTTTTTAGAAAGAATTGCTGCCACCTATCACACATCATAATTTAACATATACAATAAAACAACATAGAAAAGTAGCAATTGCAGCACAATTATGCCACCTAAAATGTCAAATATAATGGCACTATCACAGATTACTTTTGTAAAACAATCAAACAATATATAGGTCAATTTTAATATATAAATACCTATTTTATTAATATTAATTTCAAGGGAGAATATATTTCATAATATTTAATTATAGTATATTTTTCAAAGGGTTTATTGTCTATTTGTTATGTATATATATAAAAATTTAAAATTCATTTAAAGCACCCAAGCTTGTTTTAGTCACTATTCAGTGTATAATGCAAATCTATTGGCTAATAATATTTTGACAGATAACAGTCATGTATTGACTTATACCATATGGTTTATAATAATACTCATAAGGCAGTTCAGAAATTACTCAATTGGTTTGATAAGTGTTTGTACAATTACATATTTTCTTTATGATAAATCCAATATATTATCATTTGAACCAGGTATACATTTTATATAATAACAAATTGATTGGCTTGATATTAGTAGATATTTAATAAGTAATTAGCAGATTATCATAATTATTTTCTTAATTATATGAAATAGTTATTTTAAGAAAAAAATTTATATCTGAATTAGTTTGATAGTTTATAAAGCACAAATGTATTAATTGTTTAGAATAAATAAAGGTAATTATAATTAAATGCCTGCATATTCTTTTAACCTATTATTTTTTGAATAAATGTTATAGCAGTTTACTATTCAGTTATAAAGATGATAGTCTTATTATATTATAAAATTGGTAATAGCATATATTGAAATTGATATTTGACTTCCATTAAATAGAATGATTTATTTTGATTAAATTTAAAACTCATAGATCGTAAATTTAATTTGAATACTAAGCTTTGATATTGACATTTGATTATAATATATTTTTAGACATATTAGAGTAATTATAATTTAAAGATAAGTAACATAGCTTTATTGGTTTGAACGATAATCCATTTTGATTTGTTAATAGTATTTGTATATGTGTCAACTAAGAATCTTTCATTTATTTTTTGTTGTCATAATTGGACATTGTAAGCTTTAAGATTATTTAGAGTTGACTTTATTCTATATTACTATAAATTGATGAAGGAAGATATGCTACATTAATCGATTCTGCATATTGTATTTTATTATAATTTAGTATTGAGATTTTTTAAAATTATGATTTGATGTTATGAATTTTTAGAGTTTTAAATGAGAAAATTTTATATATTTTATTAACAATGGATTAATATACATAAATTTAAATGTTAACAATGCTTTTTATTATCATTAAGTTTTTCATTCCATTATAATTGATATATCTAATAAGCACATATTGTTTTGAGGTATTATTGCTTTGTTAGTATTGTATTTATTCTCATTTTATTAGCATCATTTTCATTTTATTTAGTTATAATTAGTGATCAACTATTGGACTATATTTTACTTAGTCACAATTCGTGTTTAAGTTTGCAGATTATACTAAAGTTTTCATTTTTTATTTTTTTCATTTTCATTTTCATTTTATTACAAACAGCTTCTAAATTTGTAAGGTATATTAAGGTCATTATTTTTATCTATTCATGGATCATTTTACTTCATTTACAAAGAATGTTTAACGTTTAGGAACGGCTTATATCGTAATTAACAATGTCATTTCATGAGGAATACTAAAATTTATCTTCCTCATCCTTTATCATTTTTATTCTTGAAATAGCTTGCTCAACAGAGTTATACGATTATTTATAAGATATTATTTTTCCATTATTATTGCTTTTATTTCCAATCTGTTACAAATGGTAATCAACATATCGGCTGTAGTTAAGGGTCACCACAATTCGAGGGCATTATTAAATCAGGACCATTCTTTCATGGTTAATTTGTTCTGTTATTATATATATATATAATTATTCAAAACAATACAATAATTAATACAGTAACAATATTTTAAACAAATAATAATAAACGCAAAATTAAAGAAGCTATGTTAATAAAAAGTGAAAAGCAACAGTTGATAAATAGACAGACAGCCAATATAAAAATTAATGAATTGTGGGAAAATTGATGTATGACGTATTGCTTTTGTTTACATTTGTAATGGTTTTTTCTAATACAATTTGAGTCTAGTTGACAACGACTACATAGATAGTTGAAAGTACTTCTATTAAATTGGTATATATTTGTTTAAAATATTGTTACTGTATTAATTATTGTATTGTTTTGAATAATTATATATATTTTATTATAATTGGAATACAGACATTGATTAATAATTTATATATATATATATATATATATATATATATATATATATATATATATATATATATATATATATATATATATATATATATATATATATATATATATATATATATATATATATATATATATATATATATATTGTGGATAAAGAATGGTTATAGCAATGATCTACTTATTGCTTAATTGTATTGGATGAATTATTTTTTTAATATGAAAATGTTAGCATAACCTGTGTTTCATCAAGTACGTTATTGGCACATCAATTTATTGAATTCTGACTCTAATATTTGTTTCATCTGAGTACATAATAGCTCAAAGAAGGTACAATTAAGAAATAATTTTGGATTAATTACCCAAAACTCATGAGCTTCGGAATTGATAAATAATAACAGGTTTTAAGTAAACAATTGTTTATGTATGCATTAGGATTGAATGACTAAATAGAAATTAAGGCTATATAAGTTAAAATAGGCCATGGTAGAAAAATTAGATTAAAGAAAATCAGAAAAGGCTAAATATATTCAAAATAGTGTGAAACAAGATGGAATGATGTGGTGGATGATTCAAAATTTTAAAATAGATAAAAATGAATCAAACTTTAAAAATGCTGAGATGAAAAAAAAAAAATTAACTGAAAAACAGAATAAAAACTCAAATTCTAACAAAAGTCATAATATGTAAAAATAAAGTTCTACAAAACTCACAAGAGATAGAAAATCAAACTTTCCAAACCCACAGAAAATGGAAATTAAAATCAACAAAAATCTCGGGGAGAAAAAACAAATGTTAAATTGCAGCTTATGCAAATAATGAAACACTTTCTTGAAAATATGAAAAGTATCCAAGAATAAAATACTTTTTTAAAAATCTGGATGACAACAATAAACAATAAAAAGATGAATGACTGACAGCAAAAATATCCAAGAAAGTTAGATAAGCAGATTCAAAATATAAAGATACACAATTAAAAGACAGATGAAATGAATAAAAACGTCCAAGAAATAAGAAATGGCAAAAGTATAAATAAGATAAATAAAAGCATCCAAGAAATAAAATACGATATCCAAGAAAAGATGGGTGATAAAAATGACAAAGATCTAAGCAATTATAGAATTTCTAAGACATGAAAGAGAAAATGAAAAAGAACAAAGGATTGAAAAGGTGGAACAAGTAAAAGCAAGAAAATAAAATGAAAACCTTATGAAATCAGTTCAGGGAATGGAAGAAGCAAAAGAAATGTTCCTAATTTTTCAGAAAATCATAAGGCTGTTTTAAAAGTAGAATAAACAGTGGAATAAATTGAGAGTAGAATAAAAAGTAAACTAATAAAAGAATATGAAAGGAAGGATGCAAGAAAAAATGAAGTATTGCAATAATATAAAGAAGCCATGAAGGAAAAAATTAAAACTTATATATGCCAGTGAAAACTTAAGAGCTAGTAAAGAAAAGATTTTTGGGAAGGAGTGTTAATACATATAGATCCACTTCACCAAATCATAAATACAAAAATCAAGACAACAAGAGATAAATCATTGTTTAAATATGAGAAATCAAAAACTAATTTCTGGAACCATCAACTTATTTTTAGAAAACATAGATTGCTTAAAGCATACTCTAAATAGCTCTAAAAAGTACCTTGGAAAAAGTAAAGCTGGTATTTGTATATAGCTACTTACTAGGTGTTTTCCAATAATAATTGGATTATCTGTTTATTAGACATTTCTAGGAATACAAAATAAATATATTGCATAGTTACTGGGCTAAGGTTTATATGAATGGCCCTTACACCAGATAATTCAAGAGAAGTATGAAAGAGATGAAACTCTATATCATTCTTTTAATTGCACATCATTGCGTTAAGACCAATGAAGTTATGCTGGCTATCTAAAAAATAAATAATAAGGATAGTGAAAAATAATTTGTCTAACCGTATAGAGCCAATAGTAATAAGAAATAAAACTACAAAGAAGATAGCAAAGTTTTTAAATACTGTTGTCTTGGGTACTTCATCATCTAAAAGTTTAAGCAGAAAATAAAATTCTAAAAGAAAAGCACAGATACTAGGAAAAGTGGAAATGAAAATTCTATTGAAAAAATAATTTTAAGATAATGAACCAAGACAGTCCAAATAGAACGAGTATTTAAAAGAAACAATAGTGAAATTACTATCAGCAACTGCCATAACTCATGCGGAGATAGAACATAATTGCCTTATACTGTTACCATTTTCTCTTTAAAAAAAAAGCAAAGAAACAGATAATAACAAGATTTTAAATAAACAAAAACTTTTTTAGAGAGTTTATCATATCAGAAGACTGCAACTTTAAAGAGAAACATAAACTCTTAAGAGAAACGTAAGAAGCTAGGTGAGATTGGTAAACTTGATTTGCAATTGGTCAAATTAAAATATATATATGTGTGTGTGTAAAATGTGTTACTATAGATCTATTTTTTGTTATGAATAGCTGGAAAAATTTTTAAAAAATGTGTATATAATGAGGTATTAATTTATCCCAAAAAAACACAACATGGATTCATACCAGATCATTTCTTGATACCAATTTAATAAATAATCAAGATGCTAACTGTCAACAGGCTAAATTGGATCTTTGACAAAATAGATCTCCCTATGTTAGTTTCAAAAATGCATTTCATTAATTTTTATCATCAATTTCTGCAGTGGTTTGCATATTTTATTTCTAATAGGATTAGTTTTATATCTTATGGGATTAGGAAGACTTATACATAAATACCTCAAGAAAATGTTTGTGCACCATTTTTTTTTTAATTTAGTGTTTGCATATACAGGAGTGTACTTTTTAGCACAAATATTCTTTATTTTGCTGATATAGTACAAAATTATATTAAATTTTATAATCATAAAAATTTTATAATCTGATATCAAAAGATTTCGAGCTCATTAAAGTCATAGACCAAATCTTGAAAAATGCTGTGTCTTATTCTTTTCTAAAAAAAAAAAAAAAATCAACTAGATTTTCAATTATAATTAGCCTCAAAAAAATTCCAAGAAAAGAATGGCGCAAAGACTTAGCTATTATTTTAATTAATAATGGAACATTCAATAACTATTTAATATATCATTGCAACAAGCTACAAAATTATGGGTTTGATTCTCAAAACTTGTAAAATGCTTGAGAGAAAAAATTAAAGCATTTGTTTCACTTCTTGCTTCTACCAATTGTATCCATGGCTCTGTGGTTTGGAAGTCCTGTCATAAATTAACATTGAGGAAATAAATAAATTTTTGAAACCATGGTATCAATGAATTGTACAAAAACGAATTTTAAAAAAATTACATCAAGTGCAATAGATATGAGACATGTTTTAAAATAAAAACAAGAGAGACAAGAAGACTTGTATAATATTCCAAATTTCAAAAATAAAACATGAAAAAATTAGTTTTAATAAGATTATCTAGATTATATAATAAGTACTTTAGTGCTGCAAATATTTTCGAACCAAATAGTAAAAGATTTAGGTCTCCCTACAAAAAATTATACAAAGGGTTGATAAATAATTTAAAATTGTGCATTTTTGTTTGATATAATCTCTGTTAAAGTTGTAATTAATAATTTGTAAAGCTCATTACGTAAGTAATATATATTAAGGCTATAACCTTAAGACTATGCGCTTAAAATGCGACAGTAGGGACCTCTACAAATCTAAACACAATATTAACGACAGAGATTAAGACCGTTCTTGTCTTTTAAAGTCGTTAATCTTGTGTTTAGATTTGTAGACGTCCCTACTCTCGCATTTTAGGCGCATAGTCTTAGGGTTATAGCCTTAATCTCTATTAAAATAAATTGAACCGAATTACTATTATTAGATGTGAGTCAGCATAGTTATTAAATTTGCCTTAATTAATTGTTTGGTTATTAAAAGTGCAACTTTAGCTCTTTAATCCCAATTCAAAATTTCTTTAATATATGTGATTAGTGATATTGTGATTAAATAATATATTGATCTTTGGGTTTTCATAAAGTGAAGAAATAATTGTTTCCACCATTTGAGTTCTATAGCTAGGCTGTAGAAAATATTGAAATATATATAGGCTGCTGATTGGTTGCTTCTGCCAAAGAATAAATACAAACTGTATAAATGATTCTTGTGGAGGTGGGGATATGTAGTTAGTTAGTAACAATACTTTAACCATTTCTGAGTATATATGTATCCATATATTAAAGCCACTTTGATTTATTATAATTAATTTCGTATATATCGAAGATACCAATCATTCATGTGCATCAATATTACAGTAACAGACTTACTCACCATTTCTTTAATTCAATCAAATGTGAATATATATATATGACAACTAATGTGAGACTAAGATGAATAGATAACCGTTATTTACACACACATCAACAAGGAAAGAGTAATTTAAAATATTTCATATTTAGTTACATAAATGCTACTTTATTATATAAATAGTATTTTTACTATATTAAAGGTAGTATCACCTGCATTCAGCGCTAAAACCAAACACCAAATATTAATTATTAAATTAATTTAAGACCAATAGTCAGATAGACAATGCAAATTTTAAGATTATATATATATATATATTGTACCCTGCCAATAGGAGGACGACCCTAAAAATATGGCAAGTCCCTAAATTGGGCTATACTGTGACTTTATCTAGGTACGATTTGATACTTTTAATAATTTTTAATCTATGTTTAAATAATATTGGCAATTGTGTGACCCACTTATTCTATTAACAAGATTACATGCCCTTCAACATTAAACAACTACCGAACGTGCTCAATAGCATAAGAATACTAAGACACCTCTTCTTACTAAGTATCTAAATATTCATATGACTAACAATAATATTTAAATAAATATAATAAAACATCTATAATTATTAAATTTAAGTAAACCTAATTAATAAATTATATTATCTTATTATATATTGATTTTTTTATTATTATTTTTTTATAGGATTATCAATAAGAATAACCATAAAAATAATATTATACTAAGGAGATTTCAGGATTATCATTGATTTTAATTAGCTATTTATACCATCTATAAAATATCAAGAGGGATTTTATTTAATTCTATAGGTAGTGTATCATTTCAGAAAAGACTTATAACATTAATCTATAATTAAAATTATATTACTATTTTATATTAAGGTTCTTTACTATTGAATAATAAATCACTATTGTTATCTAAATTGTAATCATAATTTATAACTTTAAATAATAACTAATTCATACTCTAATTTCCTATAAATAAGCATACTTTAATAAATTTGCAATATATAAGTGACTTATGTGATCAAGGCAATTTGCAATGATTAAAAATCTCTTTTAAGAAATATTTTCCCAGATAATGGTTATACAATATCTTGTAATGAATTAACTTCTCCAAATCTCAGATTGTATGTTTTGATTAATGTGTATATTATAATTCATATTCTCTGTTGATGGTGTAGTGATGATGATCCCAACAAAAGAAATGCAACTTTAAATACTTAGTTTAACTTTAAAACATTAATTTTAATAACATCTTATTTACAAATTTTCAATAATTAATTAGAACTAATAACTGAATTAACATAAAACAATATAAAAAATTACATCACAGTATAATATAATAATAGATATAAACCTTTAAATATTTATATTCCCCTTAATTACAATGAAACATTTTAAAATAAAATTTCTTGTTAATACAATAAAGTATTGTATGATATCTAATTTTGTTTTCTAATCACTAAATAATACGTATTAAATAATCAATCCCTTTTTTATGGATTTGATTTACACTCATTATTCCTTATAGATTATGCTAAAAATATAAGAAAACTTAAAATATGAATTAATGCTTTATTTCTCAACTAAAACAATTTCATTATAACATTATAATAGACAGGGTATGAGCACAGACTTTCACATGACCCACCACTCTCCACACTATCTCACAACACTGGTACACCTGAACACACATATGTCAAAAAGATAATTAATTACCAATATACATATTTCATGCTAAACCAGCAATCATCAGTTGGTCCAGATTACCATCTCTACACATATATGCTACAAGTGCTCAGATATATATATATATATATTAAGATAGCAAATCCTCCTATTTTAATGGATAGGCTTCAATGTACTCTACACTCCAACTCTTCAACTGTCCATCCAATTGAAAATCTGATGATGGAATGCTCAAAGGCCACCCTTAGGCTGAGATTATTGTCACACCCATGTTGACCTAAGGTCAATCTGATTCCTCATGTACAGAACATAATCCATTAAATACATCTCTAATATGTAATAGTTGAAATACACAGGCTTATATATACCTGTGTCTATATATGTAATAGACAAGGTATGAGCACAGACTTTCACACGACCCATCACTCTCCACACTATCTCACAACACTGATACACCTGAACACACATATGTCGAAAAGATAATTAATCATCAATATATGTATTTCATGCTAAGCCAGCAATCATCAGTTGGTCCATATTACTATCTCTACACATATATGCTACAAGTGCTCAGATATATATTAAGATAGCAAATCCTCCTACTTTAATGGACAGGCTTCAATGTACTCCACACTCCAACTCTTTAACTGTCCATCCAATTTAAAATCTGATGATGGAACGCTCAAAGCCACCCTTAGGCTGAGATTATTGTCACACCCATGTTGACCTAAGGTCAATTTGACCCCTCATGTACAGGACATAATCCATTAAATACATATACAAAGGATAGACAGACATCTCTAATGTGTAATAGTTGAAATTCACAGGCTTATATATACCTGTGTCTATATAGGTAATAGACAGGGTATGAACACAGACTTTCACATGACCCACCACTCTCCACACTAACTCACAACACTAGTACACCTGAACACACATATGTCAAAAAGATAATTAATCACCAATATACATATTTCATGCTAAACCAGCAATCATCAGTTGGTCCAGATTACCATCTCTACACATATATGCTACAAGTGCTCAGATATATATTAAGATAGCAAATCCTCCTACTTTAATGGACAGGCTTCAATGTACTCCATGCTCCAACTCTTCAACTGTTCATCCAATTGAAAATCTGATGATGGAATGTTCAAAGGCCACCTTTAGGCTGAGATTATTGATATATATCTGAGCACTTGTAGCATATATGTGTAGAGATGGTAATCTGGACTAACTGATGATTGCTGGTTTAGCATGAAATATGGATATTGGTGATTAATTATCTTTTTGACATGTGTGTGTTCAGGTGTACCAGTGTTGTGAGATAGTGTGGAGAGTGGTGGGTCATGTGAAAGTCTGTGCTCATACCCTGTCTATTACATATATAGACACAGGTATATATAAGCCTGTGTATTTCAACTATTACATATTAGAGATGTCTGCCTATCTCTTGTATATGTATTTAATGGATTATGTCCTGTACATGAGGGGTCAGATTGTCTTTAGGTCAACATGGGTGTGACAATAATCTCAGCCTAAGGGTGGCCTTTGAGCATTCCATCATCAGATTTTCAATTGGATGGACAGTTGAAGAGTTGGAGTGTGGAGTACATTGAAGCCTGTCCATTAAAGTAGGAGGATTTTCTATCTTAATATATATCTGAGCACTTGTAGCATATATGTGTAGAGATGGTAATCTGGACCAACTGATGATTGCTGGTTTAGCATAAAATATGTATATTGATGATTAATTATCTTTTCGACATATGTGTGTTCAGGTGTACCAGTGTTGTGAGGTGTGGAGAGTGGTGGGTCATGTGAAAGTCGGTGCTCATACCCTGTCTATTACATATATAGACACAGGTATATATAACATTTATGAAATATTACATATTTATCTGTGTTTATATTTTATGATATTCACCCTTTGGCCTCTCTCTTTACCTTACAATAAGAATATATTAATAAAATAATTATGAAATCATTAATTTGTTTTTTTTTTTTATCTTACACTCAATTTTTTTATGGACTTATTATTAAACTATAAAATAAAAAAACAACAAATAAAACTTTTATACTGTACGCTATCAAATATTACTGTTTATTTCTTCCTTGACTAATTTCCATTTACCATTTATGATATTAAGCTAAATGTTGATAAACCACTCTTTCGTGCATCTTGAATAAAATAAAAAATCTTTGTCTTCCTTTTATTTAATAACTCAGGTATTAATTTCCTGTTTCCAATTTTATACCTGTTTTATACATGTCTTACAAATAATACCTATAAAGGATTATAAACTAAAATTAGCTATAACTATATTACAATTATATTACAGCATTAATAGTTAAATACAAGATCCAACTTTAAATATCACCATTTATCATTTTTAATATTATATTAGAACAGAGATAAATTCCTTCTTTTTATAATACACATATGTAACTACTTTTGTGTGTATATTTTACTAACTCATAACTTATATACATTTATTTTAATTATCTAATAATAATATTCAATCAAATAAAAAAATTTAAACAACTACTGGTATAGATAAATCAAATTAATTATTAATTTCCTTATCTATTGTTTTATATCCCCCCATATTGATAATAATTATTTAAAATATGAGACTAATTGTATACAAACATTACAATTTTTTTTCCTAATATACAAGTTCATCATAAAAGACTTTAATTTTTATTAATAGTATTTCAATCGTTTCTCATGATACCAACTTGTCATGCATCAATCTTCTTCACACTTTTACTCTTTTTATACTTATAAGAAAATTATTAAAACTATAGAATTCCAATGCCATCACATTATTTACAATGTTTAGGTTCCCCTTTTTTTTCTTCCTTAACAATCAACAGTTATTTTCCACTTGTATAATATATTTCATTTAGATACTTTCAACATTACTTATACTTGTCTTCATATTATTCTTTATATAGTCCTTGTTAATATTATCATTCAATATGGAGTATTGTACACCTTCTTAAAAGTAAAAAAAGATATTATCCTCAACTTAATTTATATTCTCAAATAAGCTATTATTACTGATAATGATTTATTTCACTCTTTTCCTCCCATATGTATTTATTCTTTAGTAGTTATTTCTAGGAATTCTTTAAGTTCTTTCACTTAACTTTTTTTTTCATTGACAGTTTTAATAATCAATTCTTTCATATTCCACATAAACTGCTATGATTTACTATAAGGATAAATATAATCCTCAGTCAAATTTTCCTTTTCCATTAGCCCTGTATTACATCCATACATTATTCTAACTTTTAATCCATCATTGACCCTGTCTATAACTTATCATAAAAGTTTTTATTATACATGAAAGTTATGCTTAATGAGAATAATCCGTTTAAATCTTTTCCCCTAGTAAAATTTTCATTCAGAGATACCTTTATAAGTTGCATTTTAATAATAAGCACATTTTTTAAAATGCAAACATTTCCATTGTGATTTATTTTTAATTTAGTTTTAATCATCTGGAAAACTGTACATTGACTTTGACCCAAATAATTTTCCTGTCATTCATACATCAATTCCATTTTAATCTGGTATAACTGTTCTAATAATTAAAATGCCTAAATATTTTATCTTGTTTACTCATACAATTATGCATCAGCATAATATTCACAGTCTGTTTTTTCTGTTTGGGTATTACTTGATAACATTTTGGCACAAATATATAACTTTTTCCATTCATCATTTCTATATTTTTCCCAATATAATGATTCCAAGATACTTTTGATAAAATTATAGATTGTCAAATTAGCCACGAGAGATTTACTGTGTTTACCCTTTCATCTTACTGAAAACTTCATAATATAAAGTTTGAAATCCTTGAGTTGATCATAATTAATTACTGGTCTTAAAATAATAATAAGGTTTAAAAGATTTAAGTAAACATTTAAAAAAATGAAACCAAGTTACTTGTTTTATTTTTGATCTGTAATCTTTTTTCAAATCTAAAGTTTTCCCTCTGATTTTTTATCTTTTCAACAATTATCATCTGCATGCTCTTAATTTATTCTAAATTGTGCATTCCCATTGGTTAATTTTCCCACTTCTCTGATTTTTAATATTTAATGACTTGCTTGTAGCTGAACTACTTTTAAAAACAAATATTATCTCTTTAAAATATTTATTAATAATAAAAAAAATAATACCATTAATGAACTTAATAAAACTGCACTTTAAATCATTTAAATTTTATTTCTATACAGATTAAATTTGAGATTAATCTTATGAACTTTTAATTACAAAATTGAGAAAATTAATGTTAATCATTTAATTTGGAAAATAAATTAATATTTCACCAGAAATATTTATTGCTAAATAATACCAAATGCACACAGACATAATTATTCCTCTATATAACACTTATATTCATTTATCAGATTAGATCTGAACTCTCCTATAAATTTAATTAAACAATTACTTTTTAACAGATAATATTACATTATTCTTTAGTATTTTATCTTTTATATATCTTTCAAAATAAATAATTTAACAAGATTTAGCTTATATACTTTTTCAAATTAACTAAGTCCAAGTTCAAACTCTATGATACTAAAATGACTATTATTTTTCATAGTTTCATAAATGAATATTTTTAAATTTTATAAAATTTAAAATTATATATTTTAAAATTTATACCCAATTTGTTTTATAATAGGGTAGACCAATAAAAAGGGCACAAATTTATATATATTGAATCAGGTGGGGAAATAGATCGAATAAAAAAACATCTAATATGAACTCTTTAATAAAATTTCAAATTGTAATAAGCAAAATTATAAGACTTATTTTTATACATACAAAATATGATACAATTATTATTATAAAATTATACATTCAATCCACTCCAATGCAATTTAAGTATGGCTCCACAACAGTCCCTTAGGCAGAGAAGAATAATACCCAGGAGGTACTCATGCCCAAGCCAGAGCTAGATAAAATATATATAACTCCAGCTACCTTTCAATGACAGATCTTCTCAGCTGCAAAATTCAACACCTATCATTCAAAGCACTTTTTTGTTTCAGAGTAAACTCCAAGCACCAGTTAATTACCCCCAAAAGATAATTAACATGCCTTGAATGATTGGAAAACTAATTCAGCACCTAAGAAATCCCAACTAGCTTAATCAAGGAAATAATATAATACATTACTGCTTTAATTAGTGGTAAAAGAATTGACTGAGAAATATTAAGTTTTAAAGATAATTTACTTTAACAAATTGTTTACTATTATAATTTGTAAACTACTATTATAAACTCTTAATTAACTTAAACAATGATTTTCTATATATAACTACACACACTCTTAATAAATCATGAAATAAAGTATAATATAACAAAGAGCATTAAATAAACACAAAATATTTAAAACATGCATATCAATAGTTTATTTTATGCATGCTATAGAGTTCATTGGTTTTATGACTCTGGGGATTCAAATTATTGCAATGGCTACATTAATATCAGAAATGAAATAAGAAAATGCTATTTATTACCTATAGGATTTTGGACATTGAATTGTTGCTGTTTGATGCTTCATGTGAGTTTTTACCAACTGGTTGGATTTGAGGCTTCTGTGAAGGTTCCTATGACAGCTATTTTGTGATACTCTTATTCAAGACAATTAGACATCTCTGGTGATTTCAAATTATTAGGCAGGCATTATTTCTATCAGGCAGGTTGCTGATGTTCTATCAGACTGAAATTGGAGTCTGGCCATATGCTTTTGATGACTGCTAACAATACATTGTCATAAAACACTGATTCTGAATACATGACAAGATTGACTGAAGACTGATTGATTGTATGAACTACTGATTGAATGAAAAACTGACTATTTATGTAAAGACCTGGTGTCATTTTCTTAATTGGTTTCTATACTCATCAGCTATATCCATTGTTGAAAATTTGTCCACTGCTTTTGATTAAATTTTTGATAAGATTTTAATTAATTAATTAATCTTGTTATAATTAGTAGCCATTGTTAATTTCTGTTGTTTATGGATTTTTACTTAGTAGCCATTGCTAATTCTGTTTTTATATAGCTTATGATTGTATACAATCCTTGAGGGAAATTCCAATTATACATTTTTATTTATTTTTTAATATTTAACTTTCATATATCATTTTATTAACATGTACACATTTTACTATTCCTTTATGTTTACATCTCATTATTAATGCACATATATATTTACATTTCTTTAAATTAAATGAAAAGAATTTTTAATTTTATGTATAAGATTTATTTTTAACTGCTATAGCTTTAACTTTTAATTATTTGAAATTCAACTACTTTTAGTTTTTCTAAGTTACATTTTCTACCCCCTTCTATTCAATTAATTGTAACTTTTACTGATAAATGAAGTTTATATGAATAACTCTTTAATACATAAAACCATGAATTAATTAACTTTTAGCAAACTGTATTTAGTTTTAAACTAATAAAAAACTCTTCAGATTTCTATAAATTTCTTTCTTTTCAAACATGATGTTTTTTTCTCCTTTTAATTCAATTATTTACAGACAGATTAGTGATTCTATTATTTATTGATCCATTCTTAAAACTTTTGTATTACTTAAGAAAATGTTTATTTTTTAATAATTGTAAACAAACTTATTATAACATGTACCTTGATTTACGATATATATATATATATATATATTGTTAAACAATAGTATTATATATTGTAACCATCTGGCTACATAGCTTCAATAAAAATAATTACATAGTTGGCAGCATGCTCCTCTCATTTAAGTATAGAATTATTTAATTAATGGGTAAAAGTTTAATTTTTGCTTGCATTATTTGTAATAATAATGGATCATCAATTAATTAAATATTTTAAGTACCAAAGTGATAGTATAAAAATTTTCCAACATTAAATTAATTTGATAATAGTATGATTTTAATATGGGGATATTTTAATAAGTTATAAATGATTATAAAAGAGAGAAATTTATAAAATAATGAAAAATATTTGTTTTTTTTCTTTCTCTATCTTCAGTAATTATAATTAATTAGTAGTTTTAATTTAAACTATAAAAATGTACTAGAAAATAATTTTACTTTTTTTTTAAAATTATTTCATGGATATATAATTTTAATCTTAAAAGAGAGAATAAATTTTTATGTTTAGTAGTATTTTTTAAAAAAAGGAGAACAGTACAATTATAATACTTTTGGTAAATTTTATTTTAATTTGTCAGAGTTGTTTTTTTCTTTTCTCTTTATCTTTCTTTATTAAAAAAAATCAAATCAATGTAATTAACTGATTATCTTTTTTTTTTTCCTTTTTTCCAGAAAATTTTTTACTTAGAAAGAAATGCCAAGAATGTTATAATCTTAAGTTAAGTTCTTGACTTGTTCTTCAACATCTATTGTTAAAGAGAGAAATAGTGGAACAGTTGTATTTGTAAAAATTTATCTAATTGATTGATATAAAAATTATCAGGTTAGAGACAAACTCTGATTAGCTGGTAATCAAGATTCTTATAGAAAAAAATAATGAGAGTTTGAATAAGTAAGAAGACCCAAATGTCTGGTAATAATAAGAATTGTTAATTTAGCTGTTGAAGAGAGAGCAGCCAAGTTCTAATCCAGCTGATATAGAAAAAAAATGCAGAAATCTTAATCAAGCTATTGCATAGAATAGCAGAAGTTTTAATCAAGCTTTTAGAACACCATGCATTTAGTAATAAAAATGGTTTGTCCAATGAGAACCATGTGCTAAATTTAGCTAAAAAACTAAATATCATTTCCTCCACATAACCTGCCTTCATTTAAATAAAATGTGAATGAGAAGTTAACCCCTAAAGTAATCTACAACTATATCGTCAAACAAAAGCATGAGTCTTTGTATGTGTTAGTCTCATCTGGAAATTTTAGTGAAAAGAAGTGGATGAAATTTTTATTTTTTAACCTGGAATTATTGCACACCAAGAAAAAACAAATTAAAACACATGTTTAGAAGCCTTCAATGAGAAACTCAATTGATAAAACTGGAAATTGTAATTGGAAAGGACTTCACATAAAATAAAACCATGATTAAATATATTTTTTGTGTGTGCACACTAAATTTTTATTTGTACTAAAAAGAAATAGATTTTGTTGTTGTTACAAAAATTGATAGTTTTAAATATTTTCATTAAGTTAATATTTTTAAATTGTGATTTGTTTTTTTTTTTTAAATCCAATCAATTTTCTCTTCAAAATTATAAAATAGCTTCTAGAAAATTTAATATTTTTTTTTGGGGGGGGGATATTTTTCTCTTTTCATTCATTTTCCTTCCTCAAACTTAACAAAGGGTTAATTAAGCTAATTTACAGATTGTTATCTTTGATTTTGAAAATGTTGTTTTCCAAATCTTAGTTCTTTAAAAGAAATAACTTAATTAATTAAAAGTTAATATATGATTATAATTTTTATGAAAATATATTTTTTGATGAAATGAATATTTAAAATTTCATACTATCATATCATTTTGTTTGTTTATTGTTAATCAATTAGTTATTAAATAATTGTTTTAAAAATATTTTAGTCTTAAATTCTTTATTCTATCTTAGTTCTGTTTCATAAATTGCAATGGGTGTGACTTTATTTCATGACAGTGTAATGTTGTAGAATTTTTTAATGATCTCAATAAAACTACTTATAGTAGAGTAAACCTAGGAATTATGTAATGTGATTTATAACAAGCTACTTTATTTATTTATCTTTTGATCATAGTAATAGTTTATAGAATTCTTGTTTCCTGCACTAAATTTACACATAACAGTTATATGGAGTAGGGTTTATGTTTAGTACTTTGCATATCCAGATGCAAAAGAATATCCTTTAAAGTCCATGCACTACATTTCATTTTATTTATTATTTCTTTAGAGATTAAGTTTATAGTTGACTAGTATATTAAGGGTACTAAGTGGCCAGAGGCATTGATGACGATCAGCATGTTTTAGTGTCCCAGCATTATTTTTAAAATTATATTCCTATGGGTTAACATTTGAGCTGTGCATCCAGATAATTATTGTTTGTATTCCTGACCTAAGTTTGGCAGTGGCTAAATAATTGATCATTCATAATGATGAATGATTATTACTTTTGTGTAATGTTGGAGAACTTATAGTTAGTTCTGTGCTGATCTTTCATGCTCATTACTTTTATATTTAATTTTATATTTTGTTTATTTTGGGGATTATGATGGTTTCCCTTCTTCTCATAATTCAGCCCTAACTCTCCTAGTTTTTGTACAGTTACAATTGTCACCCAACTTATGAGACCACTATTTGCATACTGTTACAATATATATAAAGTAAAAAGTCATGACATATTGACATTCATGTGGGAAACATATGTGATACTTAAAACATTAGGGGGCAGGGGCTAATTTGCATATTTATTGTTTACATCAAAATGTATTAATAATTTTATTTTAAAATTAAAATCAGAAAATTTATTGCAGATGACTAAAAACATAATTTGTCACATAATTATTTAAAACTATAAAGCAAAAATAAGATATGATTTTATATAGCATGATGTTTTTAAACTGTAATAATAATCAGACATTAAGCTAATGCACATGTGCTTTGTAGATTTTAACTATAAATGAATACTCTCCAAACACAAGATAAAGTCTCTGTGAAAAGATAGAATGAATCCATCTAACCTTTCAACCCAAACGTCTAATTATTGGCAAATCTTAAGCATTTGGAAATGAGAGCATGAAGATATTAAACAATCACTTTAAATTACCTTTACTATGCCTGAATGAATGATGCTTGTGAAATTTACTAGAATTTATGATACATCATTCTTAGTTGAAATTAAACATATATAAATAAGATATAGTGCAATGTTTTTAAACTGTAATAATACTCAGTCATTAAACTAATGCACATGTACTTTGTGGATTTTAAACTAAATTAGAAAAGCAACCAGCTTTAGCAACATTTAAAATAACATAATAAGCCATAAAAATCTCTTCATTCCTCTTAGAATCATATTGCTAAACTTTATCATAAAGTTTTACTTTTTAGAAACCTTTGTTTGTTTACATTTGATGTCAAAAACTTAGATATATGTTAACAACAAATTATTTCTGGAGAATTCATAAAAAGTTTGAGTGCTGGAAGTACCTAAATTGGAGTCAATCTGAAAATCTTATCCTCCCCCCCCCACAAAGTCTGATACTAACAAACTGCACTAGACCATGCAACGCATTAACAAAAACAGCCTAAGGAACCAAACTAGTACAGTCATATATTCTATATTGACATGACAGTGAAAGTGATTTGCCAGAAGTTTGATTGCAATATGTAAAGATAGTCATATGATCAATTTTAAACATAAGATACAATTATAGCAATAGTATTCTTTGTAAGAAGGCTTGAAAGGAAAAAAAATCTTTAAATTAATGATCGGAACATTTTACAAAATTTTGGAAACATGCAAAAAATGTTAAAAGTCTTTAATTTCAAGTTAATATTTTTTTAATAAACATTATGAAGGAAAAAATAAAACAAAACATGAATTTAAGAATATTCTCTGACTTTGTGAAGTTAAAAAAATATATAAAGAAACAATTGATTTGAAAGTGAAGGGGTAATTTTAATGCAATGATTCAAATATAAAAATTTTGTAGTGGAATGGGATTTGCTATACATGAAAAATTACCATTGTGTAAATTGATGGTATATTAAAATGAATGGTGAGATTAGTTGTTTGATTTAAAAAAGATATCAAATACAGAAAATTTAGATTTACATTTTAGCTAAATTTTTCTTGCAGGTAAAAAAATAGAATTTTTATAATTATATACAAAATGCTTTTGATCATATCAAATAACACTTTTAAATAGTTTTTAGGGAGGGGGGTAGAAAACAGTTGAAAAATAATAGTGTTGTTAGCAAAATTATGGATACAAAAATAGCAAAGAATATAGACTTCTTCTAGAGTTTGAAGAAAAATTATATATTACTATTTTAGAAAAAAATGCTAAGCGAAATAGATTTGGAAGCATTCAAATGAAGATACACTAAAGTTGAATTATTTTTGATAATAGAAAATGTGTATTTTATGATTTTAAAAAAATCAAATAGTTTTCTTGCTCCAGGAGATTATAAGAAGTTCAAACATTAGAAATTCCAAAAGTGGTATTAATCCAAGGACCTTAAACTCCAGAGTCTGACACCAATCTGCATGCAGAACGATTTTAATACTGCAATGTGCTTAATGGATTTAGTATAGAAAGAAATCATCAAACAGTAAGTTGTAATATGTAGTAATACAAAATTAAAAAATTGAAAACTACTTTAAACAAAACAGTTTTACTAACTGATATCTGTAATCTTCAAAAACACTCCAATAAGTTGTTTAACATATATATATATATATATATATATATATATATATATATATATATATATATATATATATATATATATATATATATATATATATATATATATATATATATATATATATTTGCACAGATGGAAAACTTTAAAAGTATTTTTTCTTTTTAAAATAAAAAAAAAACTATTGGAAAATTCTTTTTTATAAATAAAAAAAAAAGGAAAGATTTAAAGATTAATATTTTTTTTTAAATTAACATAAATAAAAATGGAAACATGTATTAATTAATTCCTGTAATCTCTAAATGGAAATGATTGTTCTTTTAATTAAATGAAAAGCAAACTAGCCCTTGAGGCTCGTATATATTTAAAAAAAGTCAGATAGGAAATAGATAAAGAAATTAAAGATTGACAAATGGAAGCACCAAGCCACAACATGGACCAAAAAAAGAGCCTCTAGGATTAATGATATCTTGCTTGTTGGATCCAAAAATTTGCTGATAAGAGGCTAATAAAAATATAAAAGGCAAAATAATTGTTGTAGCAGGGATGACTATGAATCTACAAGTGGACTGTTAATCTATCTGTAATTTCTGGACAACCATCTGATGTCTCCAGAAGACGGTTCTTGACCACCTGAATAGCGAGTAGTGGCTCCATTTCAAAAGACAAACAGTCAACAAGAGTGATCATGAAAATGGACAAAACAGACTCCAGGCAATCTACCATGGAAAGTATGAACTTTTGTCATTATAGACTGTTTCAATATATCTTCTATAAGCAAAATAAGTTAAACTTAACTTTAAAGGAACTTATCCGACTTAAAGAAAATTTCTAAATTAATTTTATGTATAAATTGGCTAAGTTAATAACCATTTCCATTTTTCTTTTTTTAATAATTTAATATTAATTAAATCATTTGAATGTATTTAAATTTAGGTTGGGTGTGGATGGCTATATAGATTCATTAAGTTTATATTAGTTTAAGGGGGGTTAATCTTGGGTTAGTTGTTTTGCAGTTAAATTGGGTTAATGAATTGAATATATTGGTGTAATTAGTAAATGTTGTATGAAGATCCGCTACATGCAGAATCATCTTTACATCGCACTTGGGAAAAGTAATTCCACTCTTATTGACCCTCGGAAGCATACATATTCCCTGTTCCTTGGATCACCCCTTTAGCCTATGGAATGGAATGGTAAGTCATCAAAAAGGACTGCAATCCCTTCCTATGGAATTTTCTGTTTATTTTATTGTTCTTTTCGCCAGATAGATGTAACATTCCTGAACTGGATGAGAGACAATTTCTGCTATATAACCATGCTGATCAGATGTGTATTCCTGACAGTATGGTACTGTGCTATCATATTCATGCTGCATTGAATACATCGATGTATTAGATGGATTGGCATTAGTTTGACTGTGAACTTTTGGCCTAAGGTTAAATAAAGGCTATAGAATATTTTCTTTCTTGAATGAATCCATGTAGTGTATCTATACTCAACATTGCAAAACAAACTCTTATTAAAATCCATCTATGTGAATTTATAAAATTTAAATTTTAAATATAAAAATAATAAATTTAAGATCATCTTTATTCCTCAATTTTTAAATATTTATATATGCGTCAATAAATCTTTATAAGTGTTATTTCTGGCAGTAGCTTATTTATTTATTTTATTGAAATCTTTTTTTATTAAAATGTTTCTTTTTAAGCAAGTTTTATTATAAATCTCTGCATCTCCCTGAGCTACTGGCATGGGCTGATGATCAGAATAAAATATATATATAAAATTTGGATCTTAACAGTATGTATCTGTCTACTATATAAATTTTCCAGGTTCCAATAGCCTGGTGGCGCCCTGTACAGCAGATACGATAAGACTCCAACAACTTCCAATACACCCCAACCATTATAATATATTTATAACTGTAAAATGGCAAGAAAATATATAGAAGAGAATATTATTTTTTAAAAAGAAAGAAGACACAGTAGAGCATCTAGAAGAATTCTACAAATAATTATAAAAGGTTTTCTCATTTTTGGTGTTCGTCTTAAGATGTCGCTACTTCTAGGTAAATTCCTAGAAATATACCGTTTCACCAGCCTTCACCCAACCAAAGAGGAATTTTTCTATGTTATAAATGCAGAAAAGTCCTCATGTTATGTTGGACGGAGGAGGCAGTGACAGAAGCCTTTAACACAGAAAGAGTTCTCGACGGTTGCCGGTTATGGCTTTTTTTCTATGCTAAAAGCAAAGAGAAAGAAATGCCTTGATTGGCTGTCATAGTAGTGAATTTTGTTCATCATTTTCTCATAATAGTAGAATATCTATTTTCTCTGTAGTTTCGTGTGAGAGTGTGTGTATTTGAAGCAGTCGTAGTTTTTTTAAATTTGATAAGATGTCTATTTTTTTAATGTGTTATAACTTACTTTACTGTTGTAAGTTTAGTAATAATGTCCTGAAGATTCCATTATGAAGGGGTAACCCTCAAAAATTGCTTTTAAGGGTGTGAAAGGGAAAAAAATAAAGGATCACATGAAAAGTACCATTTTCATGAGGATTCATCCATGACCAGTTATTTTTGTTATATATATACGCACAAAGAAAAACAACCCACTGACTAATTATTAGGAATTACTTGTCTGAAAAATAAAATTAGTCGGGTATTATTTTTTTTTGTTTTGTTACATTTATTATTTCAAAATAAGATTAGTTTTTATATCTACACACTAACAAAAACAACCCAGTTTCTGATTAATTACTGTCTTTAAAAAAAAAAAAAGGCAAATTCAATGGGGTTTGATTTTTTTTAATGGAGTCTTTGAATTACGGTTTGTTTGTTTTTATATATACACAAGATTTACCAAAAAAAAAGAAACCCACTTTCTGATTAATTACTGTCAAAAGAAATGCAAATTAGTCGGCTATCATTTTTAAATTTAGTATTTCAATAACGGTACCCTTTTTATATAGACAGACTTAACAAAAACAACCCCCTTTCTGATTCATTATTGCCCCCCCCCCCCCAAAAAAAAAGCAAACGGAAATTAGTCAGGTATCATTTTTCAATCGAGTCTTTTAATGACGGTCCTTACTAATAATAGTCGGGTATCAATTCTAAATTGTAGTATATAAATTACATTACTTTTGATAGATTTAGAATCACGTCTTGCTTTTTTAATAAAATGATTGATTTACTCTTGACCAAAAATACCGTAACTTTAAAAAAAGACACACACAAAGTCCAAAAAAAAATGAGAAAAAGCCCCGTAACTTAAAAGACACACACACAAACTCAAAAACAAGATAAGATTAATAAACATTGACTTATTACGTCTTGCTTTTGAATCAAATTATTGATTTACTCTTGCAAAAAAAATACCGTAACTTTAAAAAGACACACCTAAAGTCCAAAAAAAAAAAAATTTGAAACAGCCCCGTAACTTTAAAGACACACACACAAACTCAAAAACAAGATAAGATTAATAAACATTTTACTTATTACATCTTGCTTTTGAATAAAATTATTGATTTACTCTTGCAAAAAAAAAAAAGACCGTAACTTTAAAAAGACACATGTAAAGTCAAAAAAAAAAAAATTAGAAAAACACCGTAACTTTAAAGACACACACACACACAAAGTCAAAAACAAGATAAGATTAATAAACATTAAATGAAAAAAACTAACATCATATAATAGTATTAGTTAGTAGAATATTTTATTACAAATCTAAGAAATCAGATCTTTTTAGATCAAATTGATCATTTAGGTCTGGCCCGAAATCGTTATATGTATATGTTTTTGATTAGCATCAACGCCATCTTAAGGCGAACACCAAGGATGAGAATACAACCTTATATAATAACAAAGAACAAGAAAATAAAATAATTTCTATGATTACAACAACATCCGTTAAAGTTCAAAAAAATGAGTCTCAAGCTGTTAACTCTACAAACAAACAAAAAAGCTCTGGAAAATAATGGAATTAGTATAAGTACTTTTTTAAAAAAAAGTTGTTGAAAAAATAGAGATCATGAAATTAAATTTGAATAGAATGCTTTTGGTAAAAATAATTTAATATTAAAAAAGATATATATCTATGGGCTTGAAAGAAATTTTTTTAATATAGTATTAATATTTAATTAAGAAAGATGTGAAAAGGAAGATATTAGAAATGACATATCTATCAATTTTCTATCATTTGTATATGAGATTTTTACTACAATTATTATAACTTATTTACAGAAAATTTTACAAATTAAAATACAAGCTAGATTTAAACATTATCGTAGCATAGTAGATCATATTCAAGCACTAAGAGCAATTATAGAAAAAAAAACAATGAATATAAGTTGCTATTGGCTTTAGATTTGTAGATTTCGAAAAAAACATTTGACTTTTAAGCATTTCAGATGTGATTACAGTCTTATAAAGATTATCAAAATAGACTTTTTACATTCATATCATATTTACTAAAATTTTCAGCCATCTTAACGATTTATTTTCACTAAATATTTTTCATGTGACACACATTAAATAAATATTTTTGGTAATTTATAATATGATATTTAATATTCTCAAACAAAAAAAAAACTTTCAACTTTTATATGTATCTGAATACATTTAAATGAATTATTGTGTTAGTTTTTAAGAGTCTAATTTTCATTTTTAACATACATATGTAGACATGGAAATTATTTTAAAAACATTATTGTAATTTTTACTTAGTTTTGGTCATATAATTTTTATTTTTATTAAATTATGTTTTTGTTTATTAATACATTTTCTGAATTTCCCCTCCCCCATTATTATTATTATTATTATTATTATTATTATTATTATTATTATTATTATTATTATTATTATTATTATTATTATTATTATTATTATTATTATTATTATTATTATTATTATCATCATCATCATTATTGTTGTTGTTGTTATTATACGCTTGTATGCATTTGATGATTCTATTTTTTTTAGTGAATAATTATTTATTTATTTATTTATTTCAGGATATTTGAAAAAGCTGTATTATATTGTGAATCCAGCGTAAATTTAATTCCTCTTTCATTTATTCTGGGATTTTATGTTACGTTTGTTGTAACAAGATGGTGGAATCAGTTTATGCATTTTCCTTGGCCTGACAGGTAATGTAATTATTATAAAATGTATATAAAAAAAATGTTTATAAAACATTTGCTAAAATATATTGCTTAAATGTTTGTTGTTGTTTTTATTACTGTTATTATTACCTCAAAATATGCTTTTAACTACTAATTTAAGTACACGTGATATGCATAAGAAGAGAAAAAATGTCTCATTATCATCATTTTTAATCCTTATCAATGTATTGCAAAATGAAGATCTCTTCAATTTCCAAATTTAATCCAGTTCCTTTGATCCATAGCTGCTTCTCTTTTCTACATCATTTCAGTAAAATTATTTATTTCAACTATTCATCCCACAGTCTCTTTCTATATCTTTTAAGTATTCTTTGGATTCAATTCAAGTAATTGTTCATCAATTGTCATCTTCTCTAACATTATGCCCAATTCAGTTCAGTTGTTTTTTAATTCTTTTTGTGTTATCACTAATAACTGTTTGTTCACTCATCTAAATATTTTATTTTTGATCTCTTCTTGTAACTTTTAACATATATTTTTTCATATTTCAATATATTTTAGTGCATATTTAAATATATGTTATGAAGTCTTTATATTATTTTTAAGTTAAGCATCTAAGTCTCAAATCCGTATAAAAAATAAACAAAACACTTCTATTAAAAACTTTCCTTTTCAATCACATAAACATATTTCCTTTGAGTATTAAATTTTTATGAAAAGTATTTTATTTTGTTTAATTCTATGATTACTTTCATTCTTCACATTTCCATGTCTATTAATAATCGTATTAAGACATTTGTAATTGTTAACTTATTCTAATTCATTACTATCGATCTTTCTTTTCTTTGTGTGTGTGTGCGCGCGCGCGATTTGCTTTTGCTTTTTAGAATATATCTTTAGTTTTACTTTCTTCCTTTTATCTGATAGCTCTTGTAACATTTTATGGAGCTCTGTAGTTTTATTTGCAAAAACAACCACAACATCTGCGCAAGCTAAATGACTTAAATAAAGTCTATTTATTTTTACTCAGTTACTTTCCTATTTTAATTCTCTCAAAATATTTACTTAAAATTAATTTTAAAAGTTAAGTACATATAGAATTCCTCTACTATACGCTCTTATTAGTATTAATCTTTTTAGTATCATTATGATAATTTAATCACTGCTAAAGCATTCTGATAAAAAATGTTTAAAATTTACTAGTATCTTTGTTCTATATTTTGATGGTCTAAATACGTAATTACCCAAAACTGCATATAGAATCAAATACTTTTTAATAAATTTGCAAAAGTAAAGTATAATGAGAACTTCTTTCTATAACTTTTGTTAATACTTATATTCGATCTATTAGTTGATATAAATTCAAATATCTCTATAGACGAATTGCAATAATTTACTAAAGACATTAATTTATCGTAATGATTAATAATTTAACATATATAAAATTGTGCTACAGATAATTTTTTAAAAGTTATTTAAGTCTTACATATTTATAACTGTAAATAGATAGAAAATAAATATATATTTTCATAATTGTGTATGTTAAAAAAAGTAGATTTATTTACTATTTTAGTTTAATTATATTTATTTACAAAAAAAAAATTTTTTTTCTAATTCAATGACTAATTAACTCTAATATAAAAGGGATTTTTAAACCTCGATTAACTATTTTCATAGCTTATTTATTGAAAAAAGTCATTATCTGAGAATTGGAAAGCTTATTTTTTATTTAAAAACTATTTTCAAAATAGCTAAACAAAAAAAAAAAAAACACAATAGAAAAACGTGACGAATCCGTAAAAAAAGATCAGTTAAGAGGAAAAGCAAGCTACAGTAATTTTCAGGGAATTGGCCAGTTCAGTTAGACAGCATTAGTCATAAAATATCGAAAGATTAAAATTCAGTCATATTTGTATTTATTGTTTGGATTATTTTCATCATCTAATATGAGTATTGAAAGCTTTAGAAAAATTTAACTTTATTTAAATATTTCTAATACATTCAACTGTTAATAATAGCACATCAAGAGAAATTTTATTTCCCCCTCTTCTTTAGGTGTTGTTGGCCTCACCAGTGACACTACAAATATGGGAATCGAACCTGGACCCTTAGATTCTTGTGTATTAAATTTTAAGGTAATGCTTTAACCAACTGAGCCATGCTGCCAAAGACAATAGTCAGTAGAAATTTCATATACTTATCTGATTTCTCCACTTTTTCTTTTTAAAAACAAAATTGATTAGTGGCTTCCATATATTATCTATAGTTACAGTAGGTTGACTTATGGAATTGCTTGCCATTGTCATGTGAGCAGCTTCTTTAAATTTTCTTTTTCTTTTTTCTTTTCTATCCAATATTTTTGTGTTTACTCAATTGAACATATATTCATTGTTACATACATGGTCTGCTACCTTAGACACATCTGTTTTCTCACTTCTAATCATCAGTTTGTGTTCTTGCAAGTACTTTTAAATGGGATGACTGGTCTCACCAATATATATTCTTCCACATTCACATGATATTTTATAGATGCAGCTTTTTCTTTTCATATTTCAAGGCTTTGTAAATGTTTGTACTGACTATTGCTTTGTCAGTATGGCTGAGTTAGTTAGAATGTTATCTTAAAATTTAATACTCAAGAATCTAAGGGTTTAGGTTCAATTCCCATGCTAGTACTATCACTGGTCAAGCCAGCTACACCTGAAGAAGAAGGCAGAATAATACTGTTCGAAATATTGTGCATATACTAACCTGTTTGATGTGCTATTACTAACAGTTGAATGTAATTAGAATATTTTATGGAAATAGTCTAAACAATAAATACAACTAAAACACCATCATCACAAATCTTTGAGAAAACACTAAAATTCAGTCAGATTGTTGCACCACTAGATTTGCTGATGTGGGCCACACCTGAGGAAGAATGAATGGCTAATAAATTCATCTTTAAATTATTTGCAAGCTTTTTCTCTAGAATTCTCTCACCTGTTTGGAAGAATAAGCTACCTTGATGAGTTAAAAGTTTTATTAATTTCTTTAATAAAAATATAATAAAAACCAGATTCCCATAGACTTCATAATAATAACTTTTTATAGTCTTCCATATATTTATATTTATATCAGGAGAAATCACTATTAATCAAAATTTATATTGACTGGCCTAAGAGCAGTTCAGACTATCTCTTAAATAAAATTGTCAGGTTTATCAAAATTATTTAAAAATCTCTAAAATAATTTCAATACAAATCTCAAAAAATTTCATAGAATTGTACGTTCAATACACACACACACACACACACACATATATATATATATATATATATATACCAAAATTGAACATAGAGAAAGAGAAAAAAGAATTGTGTTTATGTACCTAAATTATTAATCAACAGTCACAATCCATTTTCAGACTTTAAATTTACATTTTGAACGATAAGATAATCAAACTAAAACTGTGTTTAGTTGTGATTTAATGTTTGTGATATTTACTTTTATTTTGATATTATTTTAAAAATTAGTAATTATAGATGATAATTTGAATATATATGCGTCTGTCAGAATATCCATGCAGTAACTAACATGCCATTTAACACATTCAAAGTATTTAAATTTTAAAATTAAACTTAATGTTTCAAGAGTAGTATTTGAAGCACATGTATGCAAGTGTAAGCAAACCTCTGATAAATATTCTTTTTTTTTTTAAATTCAATATATAAATCTTTATTTGTAATTATATAATAATGATCAGTTTTACTGTTTTTATTATACTTTAGTATTTATTATTCATTATTTATACTCTTGACTATTATTCATTGTATCACTGTGTTTTCAAATTTTTTTATTGAACTTATAATGGAAAATGTGACATGAAGATATATATACGAATGAATAGCCTGAAACGAGTAGTCTGCATCTTGCTGTAATGTTCTATATAAGTTAAGCTGATGAAAGTATATCTATTATATATTATTCTATTATATAATTGGCTATTCAATATGAAAATTTGATAAATACTGAAATTTAATTGCATAATTGTCAATCTAACTCATGGCATATCTTAAGCAATGAATACTTATCAATATTTCTTCCATTATATAAATGGGAACCAAGGTATAGCCAAAGATATAAGAGTACCAGTATACCAGGGGGAGTCCCAAAACCAATACTGATATAACCCAGCAACAAATAATATTAGATAATACTAAAAAAAAATAATAACAAAGTGTTGCTGAAATTTTTTCTAGTCTACATAAAAAAATGCAAAATTTCATCAAAAAACAAATAGAAATTTCATAAAATAAGCTATAAAACTGTTCCCAATAATTTGTCTTCAAAATGCATTACTCAATTAATGAAGATTGTCAAAACATTTTCTAAAAGTTCTAGTAATTAGCAAGTGTTAAAATGAAAACACTAGATTATTATGTCAAATAATAAAATAAAAATTCCAAAAATAATATTTAGAGTTTAGCAATATATTTAAATTTTACACTTAACAAGAATGACATTTCAAATTTCATCAGAAGTTTAATACTGAGGGAAATATTAAAATCCTAAGATATATGGCAGAATACAGAAAAAAATGCATAAACTAATGAAAGTAAACAGATTCAATTATGAGAGAAATATTAATTTCCTAAAATATGGCAACAGTCTATAAAACATCAAATACATGATTAAACAAATGAATTACTAAACTAATCTAAGAAAGAATAAAATGTATGTGTATTTATGGTGACAAAATACAAATTTAGAAATTTCATCAAATGGAAGTCATGGCTACTTAATACCCAAAATAAATTACTAAACCAAGATAAAAGCATAATAAAGAAACCCAAGTTACTAGTGTCTATTAAAATGGTAATCAGAAAATATTAAAATCAGAAAAAAATTTGTTATATGAAAAAAAAAAAATTTCAAAAACAGTAGAGATTTTTGATAAGTACTTATAAATGGTTTTGTGATTTAATAATTTTTTCTTTGATAAGTACTCACGTATGTTTTAATGTCCATGTTTTCAGGTTGATTTGCTTTTTTTTAAATTCTTACACTAGTTTAGTCATATGTTTAACATTTTATTTGTTTGAATATTTTATCATGTATAATATATTTTATTTATAGTTTTATTCATTCATTGTAAAATTAATTTTTAAGCATTGCTTACTTTCATTAGTAGATGTTAGTAATTTGTTTTTTTGAACAAATATTAATATTTGCTAAATTCTATTGTTTTTGAAATTTTTATTCCTTTGTTTAGCATAATATCCTTAGTGTTCTGATTTTAATATTTAATAATTACTGTTTTAGTAGACACTAATAATTTATTTTTTGTCAAAATTTTATCTTGGTTTATTAATTTATTTTATGTATTATGTAGCCGTGACCACCTTAGATTATTTTCTAATGCCATAAGCAAATATGTTTTATTTTTTAATATATTAATTTAGTAATTAGTTTACTCATGTTATTTAATGGTTTTAATATATTTTCTGTTCTCTGTCACCATATTTTAGGAATTTAATATTTCTGTCATAATTGAAACTTTTTGCTTTCATTAATTCATCCATTTTTTTTTTGTAAACTGGCAATATATCTTAAGATTTTTCTCATAAATGAACTTTTGATAAAATTTAAAATATGATGCTTGTTAATTATAAAATTAAAATACTTTGCTAAACTTTAAATATTGTTTTTGAAATTTTCATTTTTTGTTTAACGTAATATCCATAATGTTTTGATTTTAATATTTGCTAATTACTATTTTAGAAGTCATTTTTTGACAATTTCCATTTTGGAAACAAAATATCAGGAACAATTTTATCACTTATTATTATAAAATTTCTGTTTTGTTTTGAGTTGTTGTTTTTTTTTAATGAAAATGGGCATTTTTTATGTTCACTGGACAAAATATTGGGAACACTTGGTTATTAATTTTGGGAAATTATCTAAGATTATTTATGACTTAGTTATATCAATAATGTTTTTGAGGATCTATGGAAACTAAAATTGCATAGAATGTTTACTAAACTGGTCCCCATATAAGATTCATCAACAACATACAAGTCTTTTATTTCTATTTCAATATATGTATATAATGTGAAAATGGCAATGTTTCCATAATATGAATGGGATTTTTAAATTTCTATTTAATGTTCTATATAATTAGCATTCATTTATTTAATTGGTTCAGGGACCAGTGGCATAAAAACTTTGAAACAAAATACAATATTATTTGTTCTTGTATTTTAACTTTTTTAAGACTAAATGAATTATGAAAACTCTATTATTGAAAATAATAATTCATCAAAAATGTTTTATGAATGATTACTTTTAAACTTTAATTTACTGCAAGTGCTTCTATGAATACTTATATATGTAATTATATAATTGAATATTTATAAATACAGTAATCAGATATATTTTAAAAATTTTTATCCACTTAGGAGTGCTTTCGACTATCTTCATAGTCTTTGTCAACTAACACTTTGAAGGGCTAACCTTCCCATAATTCTGTGACCTTAATGTTTGCTGCCTGCCTGTTAATTAATTCATGTTTGTATTTGTATATTAGCATACCTTCTTTTTTTTATTTTTTTTGTTCTTATTTTTTTTCAATTTGGAATATTTTAACATTATTGTAATATATATATATATATATATATATATATATATATATATATATATATATATATATATATATATATATATATATATATATATATATATGCTGAACCAGCACTCATCAGTTGGTTCAGATTGCCATCTCCCACCCATATATATAATCAGTGCTCAGTTTATATTAAGATAACAAATCTCCAAACTTTAATAGGATAGGTTCAATCTTCTTCATCTTCCAACTCTTCAGTCATCCATACTCTTGAAAATCCAAGGATGGAATGCTCAAATCTCTTATTAACACCAATATTAGTCATACCATGTTGACTTTAAGTCACTTTGACTCTTCACATATAGGACCTTAATACATCCATTTAAATATACAGAAGAGAATGGGAAGAATACAGGCTGAATATGAAATATTTAAATAAATTTATATTGTCTATATTAAATGTAATTAGAAAGGACTTGAACTCAGACTTTCAAATTCCTATTTACTTCTTTTACAACTGATGGACATGACCACATACCTGTGAAAAAAAATTATCTCCAAAATACATATTTCATGCTGAACTAGTATCAATCAGTTGGTCCAGATAACCATCTCCCATACATATATACAATCAGTGATCAGTTTATATTAAGATAGTATATCATCAAAATTTAATGAGCAAGCTTCAATCTTCTCCACCCTCCAACTCTTTGGCCATCCATATCATTGAGTGCTGGTTGAGCATTGAAAACATATATTGAAGATCATTTATCTTTTTCAAATACATGTGGTCATATGTATTAGTTATATAAAATGTGGTGAATAGTTGTAGGAAACTTGAAAGTCCGAGTTCAAGTCATTTCTAATTACATCATTTAGTATAGACAATATATATGTATTTAAATATTATATATTCAGTTCATCCCTCTTCTGTTTTTTTTCAATGGACATATAAAGATCCTATATGTGTGTCAGATCAAAGTGACTTTAAATTGACATCAGAATAACAATAATAATGGTATTAACAAGAGCTCTGAGCATTCCATTCTTCGATTTTCAATGATATAGATGGCTGAAGAGTTGGAGAAGATTGAAGCTTGTCCATTAAAGTTTGAAGATTTGCTATCTTAATATAAACTGAGCATTGATTATATATATTTATGGAAGATGGAGATCTGGACCAACTGAAGAGTGCTGGTTCAGCACAAAATAGGTATATTGAAAATCAGTTATCTTTTTTATATGTATGTTGTTATATGTATTAATTGTATAAGATGGAATACATAGCTGTAGGCAATTTGGAAGTCTGAATTCAAATCTTTTATAATTACATTGTTTAGTATAGACAATAAACATCTATATAAATATTACACATTCAGCCTACATTTTTTCCATTCTCTTCTGTATATTTAAATGGATGTACTAAGGTCCTATATGTGAGAGGTCAGAATGACATAAAGTCAATATAGTTATAACAGTAATATTGGCACCAACAGGTTTTTAAGCATTCCATCCTCAGAGTTTCAATGATATGGATGGCGGAAGAAGTGAAGAATGGAGAAGATTGAAGTCTATCCATTAAAATTTAAAGATTTGCTATCTTAATTTAAATTAATCACTGATTGTATATATGTGTGGGAGATAGTGATCAGGAACAAATGATGAGCACTGGTTCAGCATAAAATATGAATATTGAAAGTTCATTTATATGTGGTTATGTGTGAGTGAATAGCCATAGGGAACATCAAAGTCTGAGTTCAAGTTTTTTCTCATCACATTGTTTAATGTAGACAATATATCATGTATTTAGACAATATATCATGTATTTAAATATTGCACATTTCCCCCATTCCTATGCTGTATATTTAAATAGATGTATTACAGTATTATATGTGAGGGGACAAAGTGACTTAAAGTCAATGTGGGTATCGCAATAATATTGGCATCAAAAAGGGCTTTGAGCATTCCATCCTCCGATTTTCAATGATATGGTTGGCTGAAAACATGAAGGGTGGAGAAGATTGAAGCTTGCCCATTAAAGTTTGAAGCTTTCTTAATATAAACTAAGGACTGATTGTATATATGTGTGGAAGATGGTGATTTGGACCAAGTGATGAGTGCTGGTTTAGCACAAAATACCTTATTAAAGATCAATTTATTTTTTCCACATGTATATGGTCATGTGTATCAGTTGTATAAGATGGAGCGAATAGTTGTAGGGAACTTGAAAGTTAGTTCAAGTCTTATATATATATATATATATTGAAACGGTTACACTTGTTTCACCTATTATCAAAGATAATAGTATATATTTGTTGTACTCAGATGGCATGTATTTCTTAAATTTTAAAAACTTTGCTTATTGCTTATAATATTGCGAGTATGTGCGTATATAATCGTCCCATTAATATAAAATTACAATCTCAAATATTTATATACGAGCATAGTCTGTTCGATTTGTTAAAACTGAATAAACATAACTATAATTAAAATTTATCTATATCATAGCATAATAAGTTTAAATTTATAATATTACTTATTTTTCAATATTCTTTCTAAATAATTATTTAAGTCAGTATTCATTTTGACTAATTTCCAAGTTAGATAATTTTCAATTCTTTTGTTTGCTTAAAATTACAAGCAGAAAGTTTTATCAGTTTTAACACTTCGTTCTAAAAATAAACCTTTGGCCAAAATTTGACCTATTTAAAAATTATAACCAAGACCAATTATAATATTCAGTCAGGCATAAATCTATACAAAAACTATACAAATTGCTTGTGACCATTTATCTTGGAAATATATCTTTTAAAACTGAAGTCAATTAAAACAATAGAGTCTTTCCAAGTCCAGATTTAGCTATATTTAATATTTTACTAAACTGGATATTTGGTTAAAGGCTAGTTTGAACTAGTCATCTTGTGATGTGGCATGACTCAAAGTAGGAGGTTACTTCTGTCAAAAATACAGCATAAAAAGGGGCCCAAAATAGCCACCAACTCTCTAACCTAGCCTCTTCCATCATCTATCATCATCCGTGTTAATTTTTTTTGTTGCTGAGAAATTTGTGCTTGCTGCCAAATTTTATTTCCGAAGACCCGAGTTAACTAAGAAAACTGTTCCTGCCGTTTAGACTGCTAAATCTAAAAAAAACCATCATCCAAGCTGCTATAAAATGACCGTTGGCTAGAAGACACAGAGACAGCCGTTTGCTCTTCCACGAGCGGCTACCGATGAAAGAAGACCTCCACCATGCCCATCACAAGAGAAAGAACCTGTACCTGAGAGACCAGATAGTTCCTGATCAGAGAAATGGAGAAAGCTGCCACCGAGATAAATTCACGAAGTTACATCCAGACTAAAACCTAAGAGAAGCCCAGCCTGACTGAATATAAAGAGAAGCGCAATGAACAAGGCCTTAAAGACTTTCCGGTAAATCCTTTCTACAAAATATTACATTTCCTAACTAAAACGTATACTAAATGAAAGCTAGCTAAATAAATCACATAATTTATAATATTTCTAAATGTTCCACTAAAATGTTTATCGTAAAATGGTTTAAATCTTAGAACACACTCAATTCTTGCTTGATCATTAATAACTTTAAGTAGGCGTTGATCATTAATAATTTAAATAATCACACACATCTAGTTTCTATAAAACCATACTATAAATTTTTATGTCTAAATTATTATCTTATCGATCATTTTATGCAATTCTTATATTTTAAGTTCATGTTTATTGATTTATGCTGTGTTTTTATCAGAACGGAGTCTGGTGTGTTAATAAATTATTGGGGGGAAGGGAGTGAGCAATTACTTTTATTATATCAATATTGCGATATAAAGAATATAGCTAAGACTCTTTTCTGAATTATATTTGTGATAGAGTGAATCGAACAAATTATTTAAAATCTTTTACTAAAGTTATTTAAAAATGTATATTTGCTTATATTATTTAAAACGCATCTTTTCTCAAATTATTTGATAAACTTATTTAAAGATGTATATTTGCGTATATTATTTAAAACGCATCTTTTCCCCAGTTAATTGAAAATGAAAATGTTTTGCTAAAGTTATTTAAAAGGTATCTTTAGCGTCTATTATTTAAAACGCATCTTTTCTAAAGATTATATAAAATGAAAATGTTTACTAAAGTTAGTTAAAACGTATATATTGCGTATGCTATTTAAAACGCAGATTTTGCCCAAGTTATTTAAGAATTATATTTGCGTAAGTGATTTAAAATATGTATTTTGTCAGTTATCTGAAAAAGTATATTTCACGCAAGCTATTTAAAATATAGATTTGCATTCGTTAGTTAAAACTCATTTTTCATTATTAGTAAGGTCTATTTTGACGAATTATTTAAGATGTGTAATTTATTTAAACATCAATAATTTGCGTGAGCTATTTTATAACTCACATTTTATTATTTAACAATCAGTTTGCTATAACTTCGATTTAATTAATGTCCCCAGGTCTATAAGTAACTATACAGAAAACCCTTAAATCAGATTCTCATTATCGCCTTTAGCTTATAATTTAATAAGCTCATTTATGAACTGACCGGTGGTAGTAGCACTGAAGAAGCTAAGATTTTGGCGTAATTAAATTTATTAAATATTAATTTAGCGTTGCGAATGTATTGCTAATTTGCATAAAAATGCATATCTACTTGCTATGTCTATAATGGCCCATCTCAAGATTGTTCCACGTCCAGGCACGCCTCGAAAGTTTAGGCCACTGCGACAGTTCTTCGTATTTCGTCAAGTCACGCCTCGAAAGTTTAGGCAAATGTGACATTTATTCTTATATAACGAAACCAAAGCGTTTCCAAAGGGCTCATAAGCCAATCTTCTGTTCTTAATAAAAAGGCCTCTTCCATTGTAGCAAGCAGATCGGTTAGGGAACCGTTTACTAGGTAATAAACCCCATTAAGAATGCATTCGAGCCGCACTTATCTGATAGTATAGTTTCTAACGCACTAGAATCTGACGTTCCCCTGCCACCACATCTCAGTTCAGTTTCCCTAGAAAGTGACTTCGGCTTTGATCCGACCTAGAATCTGAGTTAATGCGTTTATCTGTATAACAATATTATATCACGCAAATATCTATAATATGATTTTGAATATATTTATAATATAATCTTAAACTTAGTCATTATAATATTTTAAACTTAGCAACAATGATATAATTTTCAACGTATTGGTAATATCTAGCATTTATCCATCAACTCGATTACTCTAGCTAACTATAACCGATTTCAAACATATAAAACATGGCATGAATTACAACATGAAAGAGGACATAAGCTTACTAAGAGTATTGCTTTGTAATATCATTTTATACCCTGAGAAAACATACTCAATGCTTTGTAATATTATTTTATAACTTTGAGAATCCACTCAATGCTTTGTACTATTATTTTATACCCTGAGAACACACTGAATGCTTTGTAATAATATTGTTTTATAACTCTGAGCATGCATTCATTGCTTTGTATTATTATTTATAACCCTGAGAATCCACTCACCTGCGTGTGAGCTAGCTGTACACAACCTACTATGCTTGAGTATTTATTGTTATATTAAATTTATGAAATATAAATTTGTCTCAGTCTCATTACTTGCTCATTATCTTATGAATCACTAGTTAAGGTATATAATAGAATATGTAATAAGGGGGGAATGTCTCATGTTTTACTGCTTTGCTATTGCTGGAACGTGATCAAAGAGATATCGAGTGTAACCTCAGGCATGTCATTCGCGATGGGTTGACTTGGAAGCACGAGTGAGAGAGTTAAGGTATGATCAGACGTAGGGTATTACTATCCCGACTTGGTCAGCTTTTGGTTCTCTGGCTTGGACTCTCAGTCTGTTGAGCAAATGTACAAACCTGACCGTTACATAGGTATATTTTTTTTCCCGGAGTTAGCGACCCAACGTGGGGCTTAGACTAAGTACACAACCCTGAGTAGAGTTATTATATTTTTCGTTCCAAATATCACTGCAGTATGACAAAAATAAGTATAAATTAAACAAAACAGCTCATAATCTAGTATTAAAATTGATAAATAATTGAGTTTGTAAATAATTTAAATAAATTGGTGATTCAGAAAGGGGATGAGCAAGAGAATGATCAAGCAAGAAAAATATATATAAATACACAAATGATCAGGCAAGAAAAAGAAATACACGCGTACTGAAAAAAAAAAAAAAAGTTTTATATTTTAAGGGAGAAACCACAGGTGACAAGTCAGAAGCTGGGTGAGTCTGAAAATTTAATTTCATTATTTGGATGTGCTTATTAAATATATATTTAATTATATATTTAGTTATATAAATGTATCAGGTAGCAAATAATAAGGAAATATGGGCAAGGAATAAGGGTGAGTGAGGTAATGATAGGTAGTCAGTTCTGGGGGAGTAGACGGCGAGTCAGCTGTCAGATATAAAAATAAAAGAAGCAGATCAAAGAAAATAATAGTACTAAAATATATATAGAAAATAAAAATAAAATGGAAGTTGAAATAAAAGAAGGAAAAGAAGATCAGGAAGAGCAGATAGGCAATGAAGTAGAAAGTGAAGGTAAAACTTTGAGATCAGGGAGAAGGATAGTAAAAGATAGTAGCAGTATGGAGGAGGAAATAGCAGTGAGCAAATATGAAAACTTAGAAGAGAAAAGTGGGCCAAAACCAACACAAGAAAAGAGGCATAAGGAAAAACAGGGAGTAAATGAGGCACCAAGCCTAATGACAATAATGGAAATAATAAACAAAAATAATGAGAGAATGGAAGAAAAAGATAGAAGAGATAGAGAAGAAAAGGAAAGAGATAAAGCTGAAAGGGAAGAAAAGGAAAGAAGAGATAGAGAAGAAAAGGAAAGAGATAAAGCTGAAAGGGAAGAAAAGGAAAGAAGACATAAGGAAGAAAGGGAAGAAAAGGAAAGAAGAGATAGAGAAGAAAAGGAAAAAGATAAGGTGGAAAGGGAAGAAAAAGAAAAAAGAGATAGAGAAGAAATGCGACAATATATAGGACACATGTTTGACACCAAGGTAGAACAGAGGTTCCAAACTCTACAGGAAACAATGGATAGACTAGTCATGGAATGTAAAAGGCAAATTGAGGAAACCCAGAGAGAGTATGAGGGGCTCTTGGAGATGCAAGAAAAACGAATGGAAACTAGCTTGAGAACAGTAAAAGGGGAGTTTCTCACTATAAGGAATAAGTTGGAAGGACAGGGAGAGCTTCTGCATAAAGAGATACAGGATATAAGACAGGAAACTGAGAAAAAAGTGGAAGGCCTAGAAAGGGCGTTAGAAATAGTTCATAGAGGGACAGTGGAAGAAAGAGTAGACATAGTACAAGAGATACAGGTGCTGCAAGAGAGAATGGACAGAGTAGAAAAGGAACAGAAAGGGATAATATGGGTAGAAGATAAAGAGTTACCACCAAAAAGAATAAAGTTAGCTAGTGGAGGCAAATGGGAAGTAGAGGAAGTCGAGGATATAATCATAGGAAGAGAAGCCAGAGTGGAAGATAGGGAGCTCCTAGAGACAGAAATAAAAGAGTGTATAAGCCAAGAGAAAATAGCCGAGGTAGGGAGCAGAGAAAGGGTTCAGAGTAGTAGGATAACTAGAGAAGGTCTTAAGGGAGAGGTGAACATAGAGAGCCCAAGAGAAGGGGTGATATGCATAGATACAATGAGGCAACAGGCATACCTATCTAAATATATACAGGTCAAAACCTTCGGGGGAGAGGTCGGAGAGAGTCCTAGGACACACCTCCAAAGTCTGACTGAATTGTTTAGGTTCCAGCAGGTAGACCCTCAGGACCAAATCATGCTAGCCACCCACTACCTACAAGGGTATGCCCAGTCCTGGTGGGACTGCTATAAAGAAAAGCCTCACACATTTGAGCAGTATGCGACAGCCCTATTTAGGACTTTCTGGAGTGAGGAAAGGCAGGATGGGATTTACCATACAGTACTCAGAGAGAACACTATGGCTCAGTCACACGGGAAACTTATACGCAGTTTTTCATGCGCCAGGTTGCACGTCTTAGGTCATTGAATGCGTTTCCATTCGCTGAAACACAAATAATTCGTATAATCCAAAACAATATGCCTGGATACGTGCAGCAAATGATGATAGGATGCAGGATACGTACGATAGAGGAGATGGCTGCTTTCCTAACCACCATAGACCATACTCCCATACACAAAGAACCACCTGATAAGTATGGAAGGTTAGACCGCGTTAGGTGTCAAGCTGTTAGTCAGGATGGTAGAGGATCTTACCATAAGTTTAGGGATAGACTCCCTTATACTAGTATAAAGAAAGGTCCACGGTAACAGGATGTGCGGGATTAGAAGTACTCTTAGAGCAAGGTGTAGGGACATTATATTTAGGTTCTTTTAGTTTAGGGATAATTAATTAGTTTTACATATTTAACCATATTTATTTGTAACTCATATTTATAACCTATAATAATATTAGCTTATTTAGGCGTTTATTCATTCATATTTAATTTATTTATTTTAATTAGAATTTATCTTATTATTAATCATTTAGTCATATTTGTAATATATAGTAATACAAAGTTAAGCATTAGAATTAGGTTACCTTATTTATTCCATTTATAATCATATTTAATCTTATTACTAAAAATAAAAAGTATATAGCGTGAAAATAATCCGAATTTTATTATCTTAACTAATCATATTTATATATTTAATAATTATATTTGTTACTTAATTATATTCAACTATGCTAGAGCAGGGGGGTTGGCGTATTAGCTGCTTGCATGACCAGAAAGGGAAAGGGGAGATTGAAGAAAGTAGACCAGATTAGTAAATATATATATAAAAGTTGTGTGGAATTACTAGAGAAAAAGCAGGAGCTAAAAAAAAAAAAAAAAAAAAAAGAGAATAGAGGGGGGAAGAAAGGTCTTTTTTTTTACTTTTTTTTTTGTCCGGGAATGGATTGCTATGAAACGGTTACACCTGTTTCACCTATTATCAAAGATAATAGTATATATTTGTTGTACTCAGATGGCGTGTATTTCTTAAATTTTAAAAACTTTGCTTATTGCTTATAATATTGCGAGTATGTGCGTATATAATCGTCCCATTAATATAAAATTACAATCTCAAATATTTATATACGAGCATAGTCTGTTCGATTTGTTAAAACTGAATAAACATAACTATAATTAATTTATCTATATAGCAGCATAATTTAAATTTATAATATTACTTAGTTTTCAATATTTCTTTCTAAATAATTATTTAAGTCAGTATTCATTTTGACTAATTTCCAAGTTAGATAATTTTCAATTCTTTTGTTTGCTTAAAATTACAAGCAGAAAGTTTTATCAGTTTTAACACTTCGTTCTAAAAATAAATCTTTGGCCAAAATTTGACCTATTTAAAAATTATAACCAAGACCAATTATAATATTCAGTCAGGCATAAATCTATACAAAATCTATACAAATTGCTTGTGACCATTCTCTTAAAAATATATATCTTTTAAAACTGAAGTCAATTAAAACAATAGAGTCTTTCCAAGTCCAGATTTAGCTATATTTAATATTTTACTAAACTGGATATTTGGTTAAGGGCTAATTCGAACTAGTCATCTCGTGATGTGGCAGACTCAGAAGTAGGAGGTTACTTCTGTCAAAAATACAGCATAAAAAGGGGCCCAAAATAGCCACCAACTCTCTAACCTAGCCTCTTCCATCATCTATAATCATCCGTGTTAATTTTTTTTGTTGCTGAGAAATTTGTGCTTGCTGCCAAATTTTATTTCCGAAGACCCGAGTTAACTAAGAAAACTGTTCCTGCCGTTTAGACTGCTAAATCTAAAAAAAAACCATCATCCAAGCTGCTATAAAATGACCGTTGGCTAGAAGACACAGAGACAGCCGTTTGCTCTTCCACGAGCGGCTACCGATGAAAGAAGACCTCCACCATGCCCATCACAAGAGAAAGAACCTGTACCTGAGAGACCAGATAGTTCCTGATCAGAGAAATGGAGAAAGCTGCCACCGAGATAAATTCACGAAGTTACATCCAGACTAAAACCTAAGAGAAGCCCAGCCTGACTGAATATAAAGAGAAGCGCAATGAACAAGGCCTTAAAGACTTTCCGGTAAATCCTTTCTACAAAATATTACATTTCCTAACTAAAACGTATACTAAATGAAAGCTAGCTAAATAAATCACATAATTTATAATATTTCTAAATGTTCCACTAAAATGTTTATCGTAAAATGGTTTAAATCTTAGAACACCCTCAATTCTTGCTTGATCATTAATAACTTTAAGTAGCCGTTGATCATTAATAATTTAAATAATCACACACATCTAGTTTCTATAAAACCATACTATAAATTTTTATGTCTAAATTATTATCTTATCGATCATTTTATGCAATTCTTATATTTTAAGTTCATGTTTATTGATTTATGCTGTGTTTTTATCAGAACGGAGTCTGGTGTGTTAATAAATTATTGGGGGGAGGGGAGTGAGCAATTACTTTTATTATATCAATATTGCGATATAAAGAATATAGCTAAGACTCTTTTCTGAATTATATTTGTG
>JAQFVV010000033.1:9052480-9101782 GCA_028023455.1 Epiperipatus broadwayi
TATTTAAAATCTTTTACTAAAGTTATTTAAAATGTATATTTGTATATTATTTAAACCATCTTTTCTCAATTATTAAAATCTTTTGATAAACTTATTTAAAAATGTATATTTGCGTATATTATTTAAAACGCATCTTTTCCCCAGTTAATTGAAAATGAAAATGTTTTGCTAAAGTTATTTAAAAGGTATATTTAGCGTCTATTATTTAAAACGCATCTTTTCTAAAGTTATATAAAATGAAAATGTTTACTAAAGTTAGTTAAAACGTATATATTGCGTATGCTATTTAAAACGCAGATTTTGCCCAAGTTATTTAAGAATTATATTTGCGTAAATGATTTAAAATATGTATTTTGCCAGTTATCTGAAAAAGTATATTTCACGCAAGCTATTTAAAATATAGATTTGCATTCGTTAGTTAAAACCCATTTTTCATTATTAGTAAGGTCTATTTTGACGAATTATTTAAGATGTGTAATTTATTTAAACATCAAAATTTGCGTGAGCTATTTTATAACTCACATTTTATTATTTAACAATCCGTTTGATATTAGATCTAGTTATACTCTATAACTAATGTCCCCAGTTCTATAAGTAGCTATGCAGAAAACCCTTAAATCAGATTCTCATTATCGCCATCATTTTATCATTTAATAATCTCAGTTATGAACTGACCGGTGGTAGTAGCACTGAAGAAGCTAAGATTTTGGCGTAATTAAATTTATTAAATATTAATTTAGCGTTGCGAATGTATTGCTAATTTGCATAAAAATGCATATCTACTTGCTATGTCTATAATGGCCCATCTCAAGATTGTTCCACGTCCAGGCACGCCTCGAAAGTTTAGGCCACTGCGACAGTTCTTCGTATTTCGTCAAGTCACGCCTCGAAAGTTTAGGCAAATGTGACATTTATTCTTATATAACGAAACCAAAGCGTTTCCAAAGGGCTTATAAGCCAATCTTCTGTTCTTAATAAAAAGGCCTCTTCCATTGTAGCAAGCAGATCGGTTAGGGAACCGTTTACTAGGTAATAAACCCCATTAAGAATGCATTCGAGCCGCACTTATCTGATAGTATAGTTTCTAACGCACTAGAATCTGACGTTCCCCTGCCACCACATCTCAGTTCAGTTTCCCTAGAAAGTGACTTCGGCTTTGATCCGACCTAGAATCTGAGTTAATGCGTTTATCTGTATAACAATATTATATCACGCAAATATCTATAATATGATTTTGAATATATTTATAATATAATCTTAAACTTAGTCATTATAATATTTTAAACTTAGCAACAATGATATAATCTTCAACGTATTAGTAATATCTAGCATTTATCCATCAACTCGATTACTCTAGCTAACTATAACCGATTTCAAACATATAAAACATGGCATGAATTACAACATGAAAGGTGACATAAGCTTACTAAGAGTCTATTGCTTTGTAATATCATTTTATACCCTGAGAAAACATACTCAATGCTTTGTAATATTATTTTATAACTTTGAGAATCCACTCAATGCTTTGTACTATTATTTTATACCCTGAGAACACACTGAATGCTTTGTAATAATATTGTTTTATAACTCTGAGCATGCATTCATTGCTTTGTATTATTATTTATAACCCTGAGAATCCACTCACCTGCGTGTGAGCTAGCTGTACACAACCTACTATGCTTGAGTATTTATTGTTATATTAAATTTATGAAATATAAATTTGTCTCAGTCTCATTACTTGCTCATTATCTTATGAATCACTAGTTAAGGTATATAATAGAATATGTAATAAGGGGGGAATGTCTCATGTTTTACTGCTTTGCTATTGCTGGAACGTGATCAAAGAGATATCGAGTGTAGCCTCTGGCATGTCATTCGCGATGGGTTGACTTGGAAGTACGAGTGAGAGAGTTAAGGTATGATCAGACGTAGGGTATTACTATCCCGACTTGGTCAGCTTTTGTTTCTCTGGCTTGGACTCTCAATCTGTTGAGCAAATGTACAAACCTGACCGTTACAATATATGATATCAAATAATAAAAGTATAATAAAAAAATCCATTAGAATTAAACTACAAAATTTTTAAAAATGCCTATATAAAATTGAAGATTAATATCCTTTGCTATAGCCAATTTTATATATATATATATATATATATAGTACAGTGTATTTTATATATTTGGTACAAATTACTATTTAATATTGTATTTCATTTAAATAAAAAAGAGAGAACTCGATCTTTAATTTTTTTTTGTAATATAAGGTTATTTTAAGAAAAACGTACAGTGAAAGTTTAATTTTTCTTTTTTTATATATAATTTAATTAAAATAAATTCGATATTGGAAAATGCATAATGAATAATTGTTTCAAATAATGAAAGAAAATTCCAAAGGTAAAAGATTGCTATCAGAAATGACTTTCTGATAGTAATTAAAAATGGCAGAAATTCATAACGAGAAAAGAGACTTTGTAATAAAAAATTGAGAAATAATGTAGAAGTTTATAAAATAGAACAAAAGGTAAAAATGAATATGCACAGGACTTCTAAAAAGAATCGAGGGATATAAAAGAAGCCAACAGGTTTGAAAAGTGTCTTTGTCTTGTTATTCCAGGGAGTATTGAGCAATTTGAAGTGTCTCATATTTTTTTTTATAAAAAAAAAATAATAAAATGTGTCCACTTAGATACGAACTGAAACTGCTCTCCATGAGTGAGTAGAACTCTATCGTTTGCTGACACTTTCTCTCGAGAAAAGTCACCTAGATCATCATCTGACTCTACCTAAATATTGATCGGAGATTTGGAAGGAGTAAAATTTAAAAAAAAAACTACTGCGGACTACCCACTGAAGGAAATGGATGTCGGAGGATCATTGACCTACTTAAATATCAACTTACCGGTAAGTTAATGGCCATAACTTTATATAAAGGTTTATGAACTGAGATTTTAATGAAATGTTTATCCCATATTTTTTGATCTAAAGATTTGCGAACTGAGTAGTGAATAAAACTGTACCACGAAAAAATAAGACACAAACTAACTATTGCTTCAATATTTGAATCAAATTATTAAATTTTTTATGCACAATACTTTCCAATATTATAATTTTTCATTTATCTTCTTCTTCTTCCACAGCTTGATTAATCCCACATCAAGTGGGGTCACTGGTGCGGATCAATCTTCTCCAGGCTACTCGATCTAAAGTCATTTCCTCCCTAAGTGACATCTCCTGCAAGTCCTTTCTCACTCGATCAATCCATCTGATCTTAGGTCTACCCCTGGGTCTTTTCCCCGGTGGTTCCATCTCCAAAATCTTCCTTCCAATGTAATTTTCTTCTCTTCTCTTAACATGACCAAACCACCTCAACCTTGATTCTTTCATTTTTTCACTGATCATTCTCACTCTCATATTTTCTCGAATTACTTCATTTTTCACTTTGTCCTTTCTAGTGAGACCTGAGGCAAACCTAAGCATTCTTATTTCTGTTACACATTGCTTGTCTTCTATTTTCTTAGTGATCGGCCATGTTTCTGCACCATACATAAGTGCCGGATGCACCACAGTTTTATATACTTTTCCTTTCAACCTTGCACCTATTCTCCTATCGCAGAGTATCCCAGAAACCCTTCTCCAATTATTCCAACCAGCTTGAGTTCTCCCAACAACTTCTCCATCCAGTGATCCATCTTTATTCATCCAGGCCCCGAGATATTTAAATTTTTCAGCCTCAGGCAACTTCTTTCCCCCTAACAAAATGCTTCCTCCACCATTACCACAGAAGAGCACTTCAGTTTTATTTCTGCTAATTCTCATTCCTCCTTCCTCCAGTGCTTTCCTCCACTCTTCTATCCTATCCTGAGCTTCCTTGATGTTTTGAGTTGCAATCACTATATCATCGGCATACATCATGTTCCAGGGTGCTTCCCTACGAATATCCTCTGTTAGAACATCAATAACGATTTTAAATAGTAGGAGACTCAGGGCTGATCCCTGATGCACACCCATTTTCACTTGAAATGAGTCTGTTTCTCCTGAACTACATCTCACACTGGTTTGACAGCCTTGATACATATCTTGAATCAGACGAATGTATTTTTCCTGAACCAGCTTTTTCCTTAGGCATCTCCAAAGTTCATCTCTAGGTACTCTATCAAATGCTTTTTCCAAATCAATGAATATTAGAACAATTTCTTGGTTGACTTCTCTGTGTTTTTCTATAAGTTGCCGCAGTGCAAAAATTGCATCTGTGGTTCCTCTACCTGGCATAAAACCAAACTGCTCTTCACTGATGTCTATTTCCTGCCGTAGCCTATTTGCTATTATTCTCTCCCATATTTTCATTGTGTGGCTCATCAGCTTTATTCCTCGATAATTACTACATTCTAGAATATCTCCCTTATTCTTATAGATTGGAACCAAAATGCTTCTCCTCCATTCATCTGGCATTTTCTCCGTGATCATGATGTTATTAAAATGTTTGGTCAGAAAGGTGATTCCCTCTTCTCCCATTACCTTCCATACCTTTACAGGGATGCTATCTGGACCCACCAATTTCCCACATTTCATTCTTCTGACTGCTTGTCTAACTTCTTCCCTACTGATCTTTAAAGCTGGGCCCAAATTTGGAGTCCCAAATCCCTTGTCAATCCGAAAGTTTTCTTCATTTAGTAGGTGCTCATAATATTGCTGCCATCTAGCTATGATTTCATTCTTGCCACACAACACCTTATTGTTAGAGTCTTTTATTCTATTTGCTTGGTAAGTATCTTTACAACTCTTATCTCGTTGTTTTGCTATACGCAAAATCTTCTTAACTCCTTCTTCTTTCTCTAAACTTTCATATAAATCTGAGTATGCATCAAACTTGGCTTTGGCAACAGCTTTCTTTGCTTCTTTCTTTGCTATATTATATTTGACCCTACTACTTTCCCCTCCGTCTTTGTCCCACTCCTTTTTGGCTATTTTCTTATTCCCAATTTTTTTCTGCACTTCTGCATTCCACCACCAAGTCTCTTTATTCTCTTTTATCACACCCGACGTTTGGCCAAGAACTTGATCCCCAATTACACAGATGTTGTTTGCAGTACTTGTCCAAAGATCTTCCCCTTCTTCTTTGTCTTCAACCTTCATCAATTCATCAACAAATTGCTTTCTGTAGTCATCAACCTCAAGTTTCCACCATTTGGTCTTGATGATACCTCTTCTAGAATTTATTTTAATTCCTGTAAGATTAGGATGACATAGTAAAAGTCTGTGCTGTTGACCCATAGCTTCTACTGGAATAACCTTGCAATCCTGTATATCTTTTAGGCCAATTCATCTATACATAATATAGTCAATTTGGGATTCTCGTCCCCCACTCATGTAAGTTATCTTTTGATTTGGGGGTTTTTTGAAGAAGGTGTTCAATAATGCCATATCCATTGAAACAGCAAAATCAATTATTCTATCTCCCTCTTTATTTCTTTCCCCAATTCCCTGATTTCCCAGGATTCTTTCCAACCCACCATTTTCTCTGCCCACATGTCCATTCAAATCTCCACAAAGGAAGACCTTATCTGTTTGTTGAATTGAGCCCCAAATATCATCCATCTCACCCCAAAACTTATCTTTCTCATCCTCATCACATCCTGACTGTGGAGCATATGCACTAATCACAGTAATCACACAACTCTCCAAGTCAATTCTCATTGAGATAATCCTGTCATTATACCGAGTAACTTCCAATACCCTATGTTTTAAATTTGAGCTCAGTATAATTCCAACCCCATTTCTTTTAGAATCACTACCACAATAGAACAACTTGAAGCCATTTCCCAGTTCCCTTGCCTTTTGGCATTTCCACCTTGTTTCCTGAACTGCCACAATGTCCACTTTTCTTCTTATCATCATGTCCACAAGCTCACTACCTTTCCCAGTCATGGTGCCAACATTGAGAGTACCGACAGTCAACCTGACCAAACAACCCCTCATCCTTCCTTCACTACTCAACCTCCTTTTCCTTTGAACAATCTTCTTTAACCGTATCCGATCACAATATGGTAGCCCTTGTCCGCTTCTCGGTGAAGTCAGGCGAGGCCCCAACATGTCGCTTACAGGGTACCCCCTAGCAAGATCTCTATCTGAATTTTTCCGCATCATGTAGTTTGAGTGGCAAGGTCCTGGTTTTATAGCCGCATGCCCTTGCTGCCACCAACCCATCATGGCCAACCCCAGATGGGAAACCAGCATCTTTCTAGGTATTTTTAGTGCTATGGCCATTAAATATGCTGCAACCATGCCCATAGATCTCTGGAACCAAGCCATTCTGATATCTTCATCTTCTGCCTTGGGCCAGTAATGATAATGCTGCTTTCTCCATTACCATGGCCATGGCCTCTGGGTATGGCTCCAGAAACTCACCTTGGCACAATGTTATCATTGGGTTTATGTGGTATTTAGCTGGAAACATAAGGAGCCACCCTTATGATCCCCCACACCCTATTAACATTGCCACTGTTGGTTCAGGACTGCTTATTTGCCTAAATGCTTATTCACAGCTGACTTCCATATCTGGGGGCCATTCCCCTATCCACCACCTGGGGACCTGCCTGGTAGCAGTTACAGCTCTGCCTCAGGATTATAATTTTTCATTTATCATAAATATTAAATCTTTGTTATTAACATAACTTTTATTGTATGTGTATAAATTTAGAGTTATTATATTTAAGTTTTAGTTTTGATTATTTAGAGTCAAATGAGAGTATAAATTGCCTTTGCTAAGTAGATTTATTTTCTTAATAAAATCAAAGGGGAATATCTTTTACTACTTTATGAGTTACGATTGTTTGACGCAGAAGCAGTGAGTCTAAACGACTCTGGCACCCTCATTTATAAATAAAAAACTGATTAAGCTTTCAATTGTACTCATACTTCTAGGCTGAGTTGATCAGGAAAGATAGTCATGTTTTTAGAATAATAATGAAATGTTCTTCTTTTTTTGAAATAAAAAAATGAAACTTTTTTTTCTTTACATAACTTGATCAACTCGCTCATTTTATAATGCGTATAGCCTAGCAAAACAGAAAACGTTATAATGATGACCGAACTCGGGCTTACAAAAAAAAAAACCACAACCTGAGAAAATTTAAAAATGGCATAAAATTGAGAATTTAATGTCCATAACCGGAAAATAAATATGACCGCAAATAGTGCGCAAGTCTAAAAAGTTATTGCATATGACTACAAAGGTTTTTTTTAAAGAGTAGGATAAGAGTGTAAAATTTTAAATAAGACTATATTGAAATAAAATAATAGCTTATAAATTAAATAATAAATAAAACTGATCAAAGGTTAGCAATGATGGTAAAGATAGAGAGGGATGGGAGATTATAGGGTGATAAAAGAGAGGGGTGTCAGTGAACGAATTCATTAGCAAAATAAAATATTGAATTTATATCGTAACAATGAATGAAGTTAAGATTTTGTTTACTATAGCAAAAATAAACAACATGACCATATATAAAATTGAGAAGTAGTAAAAATATACAAAATATGGCAGAAGGCAAGAAAGAATTGAAAGAGAGCGTGGAACCCTTCATAAGAAAACTATTACACAAATTCAAAATGGAATTCAAAGAAGATATAAAGAAAGAAATGGCAGAGATGGTCAGAGAATTAAAAGAAGAAATAAAAGAACCAGTAAAAAAAAGAGAAAAAAGAGAAGCAATAAAGTGATCAGTAGAACAACAGAGGAAAAGAGGATAGATAATCTTATTTGTGAGTGGGACGGCGAATCGATTAAGTACACATCTCAAGAATGCCCAAAGGTTGTTTTACAAATAAACCATGTTAAGATAGAGACATTGTGGGATTCTGGCAGCCAGATATCAGTAATGTTGGAAACAATGTATGAATGCATATGGAGCCAATCCATAAAGATACCAACTCTACCAGTGAAAAGCACACAAATAACATTGGCAAATAACAAAAAGGGCACAATTGGGCTCGAAACAAGTTTGGGTAAAAATTAAAATAGGGGATAAAATTATACCCCACACATTATTAATTCTAAAAGGGTTGGTACATGAAGCCATATTGGGGTCAGACTTTATGCACAAAACTGGGTGTGTGATCAATTATAAAGATGAAAAGATTATCTGTGAAGGGGAAGAAGTGGAGTTTGGGTCGTGGATGATAATGAATCAGCCAAACGTATGTAATATGGAGGTTGAGATAGAACATCCTTCAATAGAGATCACGAAGAAGCAAAAAAAATTGGAACACTGCGCCAAGCTCCAGACCCTGCGAAAAGGAGTCCTGACTGATAAGTTTGAAACAGTGGATATGGTATGGGTCAAAATGAACCCCGTGAGCCAAACTGGAAAGCATATTTTTAAAAAGTTCCTAAATTTGTACGATTGATCTTACCAAATTAGCTGATGGGATGGTTCCAATGCTTTCACTTTAGAGAATGGTGAAGGAGAAAGGGGTACCTATAACGCTAGGTCATTGAAACCATATAAGACTATGACATGGGTTAGAAGTACTCCATAAAGACTTATTAAGAATAAAATTAGTTTAAACCTCTATTTTATTCTCATTCCCCTGCCCTGGTGGTATTGTACCATTTATTTTATATATATATATATATATATATATATATATATATATATATATATATATATATATATATATATATATATATATATATATATATATATATATATATATATATATGGTACAAATTACCATTTAATATTGTATTTCATTTAAATAAAAAAGAGAGAACTCGATCTTTAATTTTTTTTTGTAATATAATGTTGTTTTAAGAAAAACGTACAGTGAAAGTTTAATTTTTCTTTTTTTATATATAATTTAATTAAAATAAATTCGATATTGGAAAATGCATAACAAATAATTGTTTCAAATAGTGAAAGGAAATTCCAAAGGTAAAAGATTGCTATCAGAAATGACTTTCTGATAGTAATTAAAAATGGCAGAAATTCATAATGAGAAAAGAGACTTCATAAAAAAAAAAATGAGAAATAATGTAGAAGTTTATAAAATAAAACAAAAGGTAAAAAGGAATATGCACAGAACTTCTAAAAAAAACCAGGGGATATAAAAGGAGCCGACAGGTTTGAGAAGTGTCTTTGTCTTGTTATTCCAGAGAGTGTTGAGCAATTTGAAATGTCTCGTATTTTTTTTTATAAAAAAAATTAATAAAATGTGTCCACTTAGATACGAACTGAAACTGCTCTCCATGAGTGAGTAGAACTCTATCGTTTGTCAACACTTTCTCTCGAGAAAAGTCACCTAGATCATCATCTGACTCTACCTAAATATTGATCGGAGATTTGGAAGGAGTAAAATTTAAAAAAAAAATACTGCGGACTACCCACTGAAGGAAATGGATGTCGGAGGATCATTGACCTACTTAAATATCAACTTACCGGTAAGTTAATGGCCATAACTTTATATAAAGCTTTATGAACTGAGATTTTAATGAAATGTTTATCCCATATTTTTTGATCTAAAGATTTGCAAACTGAGTAGTGAATGAAACTGTACCATGGAGAAATAAGACACAAACTAACTATTGCTTCAATATTTGAATCAAATTATTAAATTCGTTATGCACAATATTTTCCAATATTATAATTTTTCATTTATCATAAATATTAAATCTTTGTTATTAACATAACTTTCATTGTACGTGTATAAATTTAGAGTTATTATATTTAAGTTTTAGTTTTGATTATTTAGAATCAAATGAGAGTATAAATTACCTTTGCTAAGTAGATTTATTTTCTTAATAAAGTCAATGGGGAATATCTTTTACTACTTTACAAGTTACGATTGTTTGACGCAGAAGCAGTGAGTCTAAGCAACTCTGGTGCCCTCATTTATAAATAAAAAACTGATTCAGCTTGCAATTGTACTCATAATAATTCCAGTCTGAGTTGATCAGGAAAGATAGTTATGTTTTTAGAATAATAATGAAACGTTCCTTTTTTGAAATAAAAAAATGAAACATTTTTTTTCTTTACATAACTTGATCAACTCACGCATTTTATAATGCATATAGAGGCCTAGCAAAATGTAAAATGTTATAATATATATTACTTTCATTAATTAACCTGATTCATTTTTATTGTTTTTGTTCCTGTTACAATAATGTATTTATTTTATTAAATAAAGAAAGAAAAAAAGATAAACAATTTATAGTTGTGCTAAACTTTGCTGAGATTCATTAAATACTAACAAAATAAAAGTTTTCAGGAGTAACATTATCCCACATAGGAACTTACCAATATAATAACAATAGTAACCTGTGGAAATGTTAGAAATCTAAAAAGATCATAAACTTAATACTTGTTGAAACAAACTTCAATGATTTTTTTAATAAGTAGGTTCTTCAAATTTTTTTAAGCTACTAAAATCTTGAACTATGATTTAAACATTTTTTTTACTTAGGTTTGGTTATTTGTAAAATTAAAATCAAGATTGTACAAAATCTGCAAACATCTAATCACTGCTATATTAATTTCCATTTTAAATCTACATCTGCAATTATTATGATATTAAAATTATATAAATGCTACATGAGTTTTATAAATAATAATGGTTGAATGTTTGAATTATAAAATCTTAGTTATGTTAGAAAATAACAACTAAATTGTTCTTATCTATAATTTTAATGGCTTTTGGATATGAATCATATTCATATAATTTATTTTTGGAAAATGATAGATAGAAATTCTATTGTATACACATTAATAAAATAGCAAAAAAAATACTAACAGAATCAAAATTTACAAAATGTTTTTTTATCTCAAACATGATTTCATCTATTAATCAAATAATTCTTTGCAAATTAAAACAAACGCATTTATATACCAATTGAGACAGTTGTGTGTGCCTCTGGCATACAACATAGTAGTGTGTGTGCATATATATATATATATATATATATATATATATATATATATATATATATATATATATATATATATATATATATAGTTGAAAAAAAGTAGAAATAAAACAACAAAAAGTTTTTGTAGATATTTTCTATATTACAATGAAATAATAGTTAGTGATTAAATAGTTTTGAATTTTTTTAAAAATAAGCATTTACAATGTTGTAATTAATATTTTATTAATTCTGATTTTGAAATTGAAACAAGTATGTTTCTGTATTACAATAGCTATACTAGAAATTATAAAATTCCACTATATATTTTAATTAAAGAAATTTTTTAAATTAAAGCTTGTATAATATATTTTGATAAAAATTCTACAAAGTTGTTTTAGAAAAAAATAAAGTGAATTGAAAAGAGTCATTAACTTTTTTAATCAAGATAAAAAAAACATATTTTTAATTACTATGTTTTTTTAAATTTCACCCTGACTATAAAAAGATTGGAAAAAAATTAAAAGAGAATTTTTACAGGTTATAACAGTTTGTCACCATTACTATGATAATGAAGTTATAACTGAATGCAAGAGACAGTGTATTCAGCCACTACTAGTTCACAATGGTAGAGTTTGGATTCACATGGAAGCAAGGTCCAGCTTTTATGTGGTTCATAGACTGTATATATGTGTGTATTAGATGGCATAGAGACTGAAGGGAGGTCATTGGAGGCCAACAATTAGAAAATTATACCTTTATCAAAGAAGATAATAAAAATAATCTATGGTTTTAGAAGAGACCAGCTTACCAAGAGATACCATGTTTTATATGCAGTTTTATTTACTATGTTCAAAGGGTCTGCAGTTTGAGTTTTAAAAAAATGTTAACTGCTCAATCTGGAAAGACAACCAAGAGTGGGGGTAAAGATCTGTTAAGGATTTCAATCATAAGCAAACATAGGAACCTTATGTCAGAACCTAGTGTGTGTAAAAGGGATGCTCGATGGCTGTAAGCAAACAACAGACACTTGCACCATTCTTTAAGGAATTGTATATAATTATTTAATGTGAAATATAGAAGGTTTGAGTGGTGCATGATACTATTCATTCTTATTAGTAAGTCAATCTAAAGCCACATATTTTTACTGGCATCAAAAATAAACATGAATCATGGTCATGCATAGGTTTTGTGTGACACATGTTTCCTTGGGAAGCAGATATAAAACATTGAATAATCAATGATATTAAAAAAAGAAAAGGGGTGGAATGGAATTAAATTTTAAGTTTTCTTTTTGTCTTAAATTTTGGATCAAGTTAGTTGGAGTGTTCTGAAAAAGGGAATTGAAAAAGCAGTTAATATGAAAAAATGAATATAATAAATATGTAAACCATACAGAAGTGCTTCTGTCTTTAATTTCTCTTAATATGTTAACAACTAAATGTCCATTTGATTCAAGTATAAGGTTTAGTAGAGTCCATATAAGATTACAACTTAAAATTTATTATGTGACCATCGTATGTAAACAAATTATCACTATGATCATTGAAGATTCTTCTTGATCTAGTGCTACACTATATGCCTAGTGGTGCCCTTGTCTTGGTCATTGTAATTTTTGTAATCTTAGAAATTTTGTCGACTGAATGTTGATTTGTAGTAGTTGCACAATATCTTAAACCAATATATGCATTACCAACTTGTTGTATTTAAATCAATGCATTATTTTCAAATTTGTTTTTCTATACTAAAATATGCATTAATGCTGACTTTTTATAAACAAGCAGTTGATAACTATCAGTCTTAATCATATTTCATAAATTTTTATCTTAAATTGAATTAATTATGTCTTTAATAATTATTAAACTTGAGGATCACTTTGAAGTGGTTTAATAAGAAAATCCAGTATTACAATAGCTAAATTAAATTATTATAGGGAACTTCTCTGTAATAAAAATATTTTTCTGAAATGAAAAGCAATTAATTCTTTGATTAAAAAATCCTCTGATGAAATTAATTTTATTAAAAACAAGGATAATATATTAGAAATGGATGGCAATGAAAAATATGTTGTTAATTTTTTTAATAATTTTTTACATATATGTTTACATGGATCTTTAGTAATTTCATTTTTAAATTTATTTCTGATTCTTTCTTTTGCTGATGTTTCATGATATTCAATCATTGATTGTTTTAAAATGTTCTCTCTTCTTGTTTATATAAATTAACTTCAAAAATTCTTAAAAATAATAAGTTTGCATACCCATTCTAGTTTGGTTATATTTCCCAATTATGTAAAATATACTAAGATAATTATTATGAAATTTTAACTCAGACATAGTCTCCTAAGGGCATGAAAAAGAAAGATTATATAACAGGCCAGATGCAGAGCCTCATATTATGGGGAAACAAAAACTACCATTACAAACAGAGCATCCCAGCACACACATATATATAAAAGGGCACTGAACAACAAGGAGTCTACATCAGCATTCTTGGAACATGAAAAAGCTACTGGACACATATTTGAACCCACCAACCCAGAATAGTGTGCAAAGAGAGAAACGACCATAGGTGCAAAATAAAGGAGGCATATTTCATAAATAGTGACACCCAGTCAATTAATAGAAAGGATAACTGTTTCGCTATTTCAAAAAGATGGACAAACTAATTCAAACAATGTTTTAAATAAAATACTGAAACATATAATTAACATAAATTTGAATACCCCCCTCATCACTATCAATGGCACATGGCTATGAGTATGAAGCCATGGATCTTTGAAAGTGCTAAGCTTTAAATAAATTATTTAAAAAATATATAACTTTTTTAACGAGCGTTTAAAACGCATAATTATTGATATTATAACAAATTATAGAAAGATTATGTTGGAATTATTGCAGAAGGATCAAAAGACAAATTCATTTAATTAATTATAGCTGGCATCAATGAAAAAAGTAAAAACATGAAATGAAGGTGGACTATGCATATTTCTTGAAAATATAATAGATATGAAACCAAAACTCTAATGTGGTTCCCAAAAACTTACAGAAAAACTGGATGAAAAAATAGATAAATTAGGTAATTTTTTAGAGATGTAGAAAGGAGAAGATATAAATTATAAAAATTGAATTAAATTCCTATAAACTTTAATTCTGTAATGAATTAATATAAATAAAAATGAAGATTATATTTGTCTATTTTATGTATATTGATGCATTTGATGTTCTCTTCATAGAGGGAAAAAAATAAATTGAATTTGAATTAATGTACAATTCTCTGCACAGTGAAGTTCTAATTATGTTTTAAATATGTAACATACACATAAATTATAAATAGCACCAGAATGGAAATTGCTTTTATTTTATCATATACAGTGTAAGATAAAGTATTAAATGATTTGTTATTAGCATTAATATTTCAGCCTGGTAAAATGAATGCCTACAGTTATTATAGAATTGAAGATATTAAAATATATGGTTACAAACAGATCTTTATAACTATTTGAGAAGATTGTCTTGAATTCAACATTTTAGGATGTATTGAATTTGGTTTTTAACTTAAATAGTAGAATTTGATTTAAGTTGGTGGTTAAATATATAGTTGTGTTTCTTTCACCTTTGAATTCCACGTTTTACAGGTAAAGGCAGAAAACAAACATTGTTCTAGTGATGGGGACTTAAATGTACTTTGACCTGGTAATTATTAATTAATAATCTTTACTATAGATAGCATTAGACTAGAAAGCTGCTTTTTTTATTATATATAAGTTTGTATGTACGTTTGATGAGCTAGGATTACTTTCCTCTGGAATTTGAAATTACTGTATATTTATGGAATCAACTGTTTCTAGTTCATTTATTATATATCAACTTAATATAGCATTTTATGTTTTTGAAAACAAATCTATAATGAATTAATCAACTTAATCATTTATTTCTGAAGAATGAATCTGTATTTAAATGAATGGAAAATTTGCAATTAAAGTAGGTAATCGCGGTTTTAACTCCGATTCAAAATTATTCATTCGTAATTGATTTTAATTATACAATTATTCACTTTAGTGAAATTTATGATATAATTCTGGCAACAATAAAATATAGTTATTTCCTAATTTATTGAATTTCAAAGTTAAAAAATGATTATAAATAAAGGTAATTATTTAGATTAATATCACTTAATTAAATTTTGACCATTGATTAATGTATTATTAATTCTTTATGTTATATATAAAAAAAATTCGCTTTAACTTGGGCTTATGAAATACATTTTTAAAGGTCGCTGGTAAAATATTTTATTCAGAATAATTGATTAGATATATACAAATACACATACATATACGTTGGTTTAATCCTATCTCTGATGTCCCAAGATATATTTCTAAAAATACTAATGTAGAGAAGTTATTTTTGTTTTACAAAATTTTGCAATGTTTATCGAAATCTTTTTTTTTTTCGTTCTTATTTTTTTGAACGTTGCTGTGATCATTCACTGATAATCTAAATTAATTTCTTGAGTGACTAATTGTTTTTGAAAAGACTGAGCTAAGAACATCTTACTAATAGCTAAGCGACTGCGTTTTATTTAGTCATCATGGATCTTTCAATTCAGCAATGCCCTAGTCAAGCTTCTTTGTTGTTCTTCTTTTCTCTCATTAATTTATATTGCATATATGTATAAAAATAAAACAGCCTCTAAATAGCCTACTGCAGAGCATAGGTTCTCTTCAGCATTAATCAAATGTTGAATGATAAGAATTAATTTTAATTAAATGGCTTATTAGATTGATCATTGACTAAATAAAATCTTACACTTGCTTGTAAGCAGAAAAAAGTATATTTTAATCAAAATGAGGTTGTGGATATGGCAGGAAAACAATCATGTCTCTCTTTTGCACATCAATCATTGACACCCATTATCGAACCACTATAGAATGAAGGTCTATCCATGTTTAATCCATTTTCTCTAGTGTACACTTTCTCTTCTCCACATCATATCAACAAACTTCCTTATTTCATTCATCCTTCTGAATGTGATCTTTTTCTAATCTTTTATAATCTCTTGAGATCCAATTTAAGACATCAATTACTCACTCCATGGCAGTTTTTTTTCAATAGTTTCAGTGATATCTGTTTGTTCTCTCAGATGACTATTTTGCTTTTAATGCCTTCTTTTTATCATTAATATATATTTTTCCATACTTCCTTGAATGATCTAAAATCTTTATATTGCTTTTCTGTTAAGTGGCTAAGTCTTAGATCTATAATTAAGATTAGTAGATTATATTAATTAAAAACTTTTTTTCAAGTATATCCACATATTTTAATATTATTTCTACCAAAAGCATTCCATCTGAGTTTAATTCTATGATTAATTTCATCTATTATGTTTCCATTCATTTTAATAATCTGACCAAGGTATTTACAGTTATTAATTTTTTAGAATTCATGATTATCAATCTTTATTTTCTTCTTCTGAAAAAATGCATTGAACATTACCTTAATCTTTTTAGTTTTATTAGAATTAATCCTACTTTCTTACTTTCATCTGATAACTTGCAATATTTCCTGAAGGTCTGAAGCATTATTAGGAAAAATACATCATCTGCAAAATCTATATGACTTTAAAAGATTTTCATATGCTTTTATTTTTTAGCTTTCCATTTTAATTCATAAATACTTCTTGTAAAACACTGCAAAAGTTCTGGAAATATAGAATAACCTTATCTAAACCTTTGTCAATTTTTTTGTTTCACCATATAATTTAATCATTGATGTTGTAATTTAATAAATGTTCTTTATAATATAGCAATATCATATGTCTATATCTTGAAATTTCAAAGCTTTATTTAATGTGGAAATGCTTTTAGAATCAAATGCTTTTTCATAATCATAAATCCAAAGCATAATGGCAATTCATATTTGTTAGTCCTTTCTATAATTTCTCTCAATACTTGGATGTGAACCAGTGTGCTAAAACCTCTTTTAAATCCTGCTTGTTCTTTTCTTTGGTTAGAATTCAACGTTCATTGGAAATGAATTATAATTATCTTTATAAAGATTTTGTATAAAACTGATAAAAAATTGATAGATATTCTTTAATATCTTTTTTAAATGTTAATATTACTACTGCATTCTTCGAATCATCTGGTACATCTATATTATTTAAACATTTGTTATATAACTTTGCAACAATTTCTCTACTTTTTTCTTTATTTTTTAAAGATATTAATAATAGGTTCATCATTTTCTAAGAGGTTTTATTCTTTATAGATTTAACGGCATGTCTTGCCTTTTTATTAAAAATTCTTGACATTTTAGAAGATATAATAATTGTAACCATTAATCTGTTTTCCTTTTGTCCTTTATTACTATATAATTTTTTGTAGAATTCTTCCATACATTTAATGTTATTTCTCATTTTAATAATAGTTTCATCTTTTCTTCTTATGTCTCACTTCTTTATTTATAACCCTTGGCAATCTAGAAGATATAGCAAATGACTTTTTTTCTAATGGTAAGATATTGTTTTATATTTTTGAAACTTTTAGTATCTTCTATAGTTTTTCTTGCCAATTCTCATTATATATGTTTATATCATTATTAATCATCTTTCATAGCATATTACAGAACTCTAGATATTCAATTTTTTTTATTGGTTTCCTTTTCAAATAGTGTTACATTTTTTCTTTTCTTCATTCAAAAATTTACTGGAAAATTGCTGCTTTTTTTTAACCAGCTATCTTTCTTGAAATTTTAAGAGAATATCAGTTATTTGGTTTAAATCTGGATCATCTTTAAAGTTTTCCAATATTTTAAAATGATTAGAAAGTTCTAATTTAAATTCACTGGAGTGAAGATTTGAAATATCGACTGTTATTACTATTTTTTAATAGTTTTTAACTAGTTTTGCATTAAAATGTATCTTATATCTCATTAATTAATAATCGCTTCCAGTCTTAAAACTATTAGAAATACTATAATATTAAACAAAGGCAAAACTCTCCATACAGTAGTGCCACCCTGTGCTAACCAGAGTAATCAATAGATGCCAGAAGGCTTGTGCATAAAATCCCTATTTAGTGCCTACTCATCCAATATCCCAGACTAATTTCTGGATTGTGGCCATCATCAGTGAGGAGCCTTGGAACTGAGAGCACTGCACCTAGATCTTAGGATCTAATGCAACCCTCCAGAAGCCACCTTTTAACTCTACTTGACTACAAAACTATGAGAATGAAATTGAAAACACAAAAATATTTTCAATCTAAGCTCAATAGCTTATATAGTCATATGGATCTGAACTCAATTCAGCACCCATACATTTTGGTGTCTTTGGCTCTTAAACAACCATCCATAGCCACCACTATCCTATTAGGCAGGATTGGTGTTAAACCACTAAACATCACATGATCACCATCTCATACTAGCACATAATTGTTGTAAACAAAGGCAAAACTTTCCATACAGTAATGGCACTACTGTATGGAGAGTTTTGCCTTTGTTTACAACAATTATGTGCTAGTATGAGATGGTAATCATGTGATGTTTAGTGGTTTAACTATAATATTAGTGTATATATTTTCTGTTAAGGTCAAAATATATTCAAATTCTGTTGTACCTCCATTTAGATTTTTCCATATCCATTTAGCATTTTCCTCAAGAAAGGAATTTATAATTTATTTGTTTTTTTACAATATCTTGATTCTATGTCCTCTCATTTTTGTAAATATATTAAAATTTATCCACAGCACATTCATTTTTTTTCCAATTCTAGCGTTAAAATCTATTATGATATTTTAAAATGTTTGATGTGAGAAAAAGAATTTTGTACATCTATGTGTTGACGGCATAAATCAAAATTATCTGTATTAGGTATCTTTTATTAATTTTAATAATTAATTTTTTATCAATGATTTTCTTCCACTTTTTATTTATAATAAATCCCACTTCACTTGTGCTTCAATTTTTGTGATTTAGTAAAGTACACATCCAATTTTTATATCAATTGGTTTCTTCACTTTTTTTCTAACTTAATAAAAGCCAACAATATCCCATTTAATATTAAGTAGTTTTTTTAATTTATGCAATCTTCATTTACTTGAAAGTTATTTGCAATTGTAGGTACCTATATAAAAGTTAGTCATTGCATGACTGCCTGGGTTCACAATTTGGTAGCTTTCTCATATTTGACCACCAATTGCTGTTTGACTGATCACTTTAGTCTCCTGGGAATAAGAGCTATATTTTAAATTTATCTATCATGATTATAAATATCCTATTGTAAAAAATTCTTCCAGTCTTCATAAAAACTCAATATTTTTTATATTAAAATTCAGAGGTATAATATCAATAAGCTCATCACACTGACTGATGTCTATTGGTGAGCAGCCTATCCATATTTGTTTACTATATGAATAATCATGTCGTAATAACAGCTGCAATGAGAAGAATATCTTGGATACTTTGGGCGTCAAAAAGTCTTTTTTCATTTAATAAAAAAGCCTACGATAATTTTAATATGTATTTTTTTTTTTTTTAGCTAAGACTGATTTAACTAAAGTTATGTAAACATCTCCATAAATTTGATACTAGATTTTTTAATTGTTATTGAATAAATGAATGACTTATAAAAAGTCATATTCACCTGAAATAGGATGTTGAATTTCATAAAACTGGCATTGGTAAAAATTTATATATATATATAACAGAGCCAGACTGCACTTGAAAGTTTATTTCTCCAAAAATTTATTTATATATATATATTCAGATATGTGTTAAGTTGTTTTTTTTTTAATCTGAACCCTAATGTTTAAGCAAAGAATGTTAAGATAAGCAAATCATCATTGAAGGAGAATGAAAAAGATAAGAATAAAAGAATGTTATAAACATGGAAGTGTAAGCTAAGAAGTGTTATTTTATCAAGAACAATAAATCAGAAAAGAAATAGGATTGAATATATTTTTATAGGTGAAAAATATATTTTAAAAATAATAGTAAAGACTGTAAATGGTAACAATAAAAAAGTTGATAAGAGAATAATTATGAATATAAAAAAATAGAACAAAAGATGAGAGGCTTTGTTAAAGAAGAACTGAGATATTGGATGAGTCCTTATTTAGTTTTCATTTGATTCCCACCGCTTATAAATTTTATTTTTAATATTTAAGTTTCAGAGTGGCATTATAAGGTTCATCATTATTAACATCATGTTGTAATTATATTCTCCTAATTATATTCTCTATGCCTTCCTGTCTTATATTTTACATTTAAAACACTTATAGCTACTCTTTTTTAAATACCTTTTATCAATTATTTTTTCATTATTTACCGTTTTTTTCTACATCTTTAAAAATACGTCTGAGTTTTAATTATAATCATGTACCAAAAATAGAATAAAGCATATTCTATCTTCATTTTATTTTTTTATTATTCTCAGCAATATATTTTTTTTATTTATCATTTTATATTTTTCTTTTTCTCATCACTAAAACCTCTGTTCTGTAAATAAATATTTAACAAGACATTTTTATATCTAATATTAAATAATATTTTTTTGTTCTAATATAAATTTTACTGCAATAAAATTAAGTTTAAATTGTGATTGATATTTATGAGAGGATGCTGATTTTTATTTTTTATATATGAATTAATATAATTTATTTTGGTAATTTATATATTGCTTATTAATGTTTGCAGTATTATGATATCTTGATACTTGTTTGACATTACTTTGATTTAACAATACAGGACTATCTTCTTTGTTAACATTTGACAATTTATCATAGTTTATAATTTTCTGAGATTGTGATTTTCTATGTAATTTTTTGATATGGTAATCAAGATGTTTAATGTTTGTTGAAATTAATGGTAGGAGAAAGTCTTGTTAACAATAGCAGAAAGTTACAAAGTAATTAGAGTTATGAATATTATTTAGGTATTATGTAATTTTATAAAAAATAATCTTCTAATTGCACAGAAAATGAAGTGATCATCAAAGTTAATGATAATGGACTGAACAATGATTTTCTTTAATTGACTGAACTGAGATTTGATTTTACTTTTCTCAGCTCATCCACTATAATCTTGTATAAACACTACACCCTCAGACTTTTTTATTATGGCCTTAGTTAGTGAGAAGATTGATAATAAATTAAATATAGGCTGCTGACATATATTGATACAAAGATTTTCACAGGTTACAGATATAAATGATATACTATTGGTGGAACATTAACATTGTTATATAACAGTGTTTACATCGCCTCTATAACCATCATTATAATATTCTATTCATCGTTCAGTTGATAGTTTGTGTAATCAAAATCAGTTGGTATAATTATAATCAAAATCATGCATGCACAAAACAACAAAATATATCATTTATATATATTGTAACCTTTTGGTTCAAAATTTTAAATTTATTACTTATATATTATCTATATTGATTTTCGATTGATATAATATATTATAAGCTTAAATTGTATAATATTAGAGTAAGATTTTGTTCAGTTAATCAACAGACATATTTTTATAATAGTCATACATAGTTTAAAAGTCATATTATTTTAATTGTAAATTTTTATTAATAGTTATTCATCTATTTAAATCATAGTTATTTATTTTATAATATTTAATAAACCTATCAATAGTTATCATATGAAAATTTATTTAATTTTTATTACAGTGGTTCTTTAAAAGTCATTGGCAGAATCTTATCTATTAAAAATAAATACTTTGTATTTATTTGGGGGAAATAATATTTTGTTTTAATAAGAAATATTATTTTTTTAATATAATACTTTTAATAGAAATAATATTGTCTTTTAACAAAATTATTAAATATATGAGTTTGAATTTAAATATTTAATTCCTATAAAAAATAATAAATTATAAATTATATTTAAATTTAAAAGTAATTATATTTATTGTTAAATATAATAAATAGTTGGTATTTTAATAATATTTGCAGACCGAAGTTAATTTATGCAAAAGAATCTTTAGTAAATTAATAACTAGTGACCAATGAAATTGATCTAAGTAATAATCTGATGTCATTCTGTCTGCAGTTTAAAAGATGATGAGCAGAGATATAAAAAGAAAAATTGATTAACAATAAGGGCTAACAAAATTGATAGCAGTTAGCCTTTTAAAAGTGAAAAAAAAAAACTTTTATAGTATTTTGTTTTAAATAAGTAAAAGTAACTTTTCAAAAATCTAAATACTAATACACAAAAACTTTTTAAGGGATTTTAAATAATATTGGAGTAAAATTACAATTGTCTTTAAAAGTAAAAAGAAATATTGGAGTAAAATTACAATTGTCTTTAAAAGTAAAAAGAAATATCGGCATTATTTTGAGAAAAGGATGAAAACTAATTATCAGCAAGTTTACAGCATTTACAAATCAGGACACATAAGAAAATATTTTGTTTTCTCTCTAATATTATTAAATTTAACAATTAAGAGAAATTTATACTTAGTTAAAAGAGACATTTGTTATAAATTTATTCAAATATTTTATCAAACTTTCATATTAAATATATCATAGTCATTTGAAGTTATTTTTTTAAAAAGGTATTATAATGGGATAGAGTAAATTGCGTGCTGAACTGAAATTAAAATTAAATTGTAAGAAATATTATGTATTTTTGAATGCAAAGAATTTGCTATAATTATTGACGTTCATATATAATGACAATATGAGAAATATTAAGTGATACTGGCATATATTTAATTATATGTATTTTGTTTATAATAAGTTTCCAGATTAATTTAATTGAAGAGGAAGAATTATTAATTCAATAAGAATATTGAAGAAAATATGAAGTATGCTATTCTAATAAACTACAACTACTAAAGATAACTGTTTATCATTTATAAACATAAAATAGACTATGAGTGAGTAAGAAGTTTATAATTATTAATTATGTTTAAGTTTATAATTATTAATTATGTTTATCATATATAATGGAATATGGATATTATAAATTAATATTTATATTCAAATGAATATTTTTAAAAATAATTCAAAATCCCAATTACTAGTGCACTAACTGAGAAGTTAAAGATCCTGGTGATAAACTTTAAAAGAACTCAAGAACTTCTGAAAAGGACAGAAAAAAAATCTTTATTCTTTCTGTATATATATATATTAATTTTTCTTAAAAATTATATTTTTAAACAATGTGTGCAAGCTGAAGGAGAGGAAAACTCTACCAGCATTGAAGTTCTAATTGCCGGCTGTTACTATGGAAACAATAGAGAAGTGCGGTTGTAAATTAAAAAAAAAGAAATTGGGAAAAAAAATTCAATCGAATTTTTTTTTTTTTTAGAATCAAGTATTTTAGTATTATATTTTATATCTAGAAAAAAATAGTTAGCTAAGTTATAAATTTATTAATGTTGTTTTTTCTTAAATTTAGTTTTAAGATAACATCGGATCTTAAATGTATATAAAATTATATTATGTTTAAAAAATAAAATAAATTATTTTATGGACGGACTTGAAAAGCTGAAAGACAGTAATAGGTAACTAAATGGTATTAATTTATGCATTTTATGTCTTAAGATTAATCATTAGTTATAAGAAAAGTGGTCTATGTCCAATTATTAATTTATGGGATTATTTCTAGGGGATAAAACTCATAATTGTTATGAATCAAGAGGAAAAAAGAGTATATGTAAAAAAAAGTCTAAAAAGAATAATGATACAATATGAATATAATAATGGATAATATTAGAATTTAATCTCAAATCTTATAAATGTAAAGTGAATATTATGACATTTGTTATGATTAGAGCTATTATTTTTTTAGCAAATGATCAATTGTAGGGTTAGATTTTAGAAGTAAAGGAGATAAAATTCATATTCTGAGATTGAAAATATGATCTATACCAATGCTAAAAGTTTAAAAGTTCTAATAGAATAAGTTTGCAATGCCAGGATAATATAATGTAATCTGAATGAACTAATAGTATATGTGATGGGTATAATCCAATGGAAACCCATAGTATCATATGAGAAAATGCGAGGAGTTTTACAATAAAATAACCAAATTAATCTATAATAGCTTCAGAAGAAAGCTAGAATGTTAATGATAGAATCCTTTAAAGAATAATGACCCAAAGGTTATATTTGTTTATAGATAAAAGTTATTAGCCTCCATTCCTCTTATATAAAGTTGTGTAGCAAATTAGTTTCTTATCCTGAATATTATTTTGATAGTAAGGCATGATGAAGCATCATATGGAAGTGTTTGATATAGGAGTTTATAGTTTTACTTCCTATATTAACATTGATAGTTTAAAGAAGCAAAAGACATTATTATTACATGCAAAACAAATGCAATAGATTTCCAAACTAGAAAGAAAAGTTCTTATCTTAATGAGGGGTGAGATCATTGCTAATGGGAATTGTAAGAGAAGGGTGTGTAAAAAGTGTGAGAGAGAAATGCATAATTAAATAATGATATTCTTGATTCATTTGATTATTTAAGGTATAGTATTGGTATTATAAATAATATAAAAAATATAAGGTCAATCAGTAAATAATAACCATATATTGATGTAGGAATTTTAGAACTGAACTATACTGAAATTATATTAATTTATGCAAAAAAAAAAAAAAAAAGAATAAAATAACTGATCACTGAAATGTTATTGTCTAAGAATAAAATTGTTCAATATTTTTTTTTTATAAAATATATGATGGGTAATTAATTTCACAATAAGAATTAAAATATTAGTCATATTAAGTATTTCTATCAATTTATTAAAGTTTATGGATCTAATGTGAGACCATAAGAAAAAAAAGGTTTTTATTTTATTTTCAGTATAGGAATGTAAATATGCTATTATAGTAATATGAATAGTTTAAACATTCTGTGTTCTAATGTATAACCAAAATTATTGTAAAAAATATATGTTTTAATGCGTAGTGTGGTTTTTCTTTATGGAATCATAAATCTCACAGCAATCATATCTGTAAGCACATGCCATAACAAAATTTCATAGGAAATTTATTGATTGAATATTTTTAGATGTAAAATTATAATAGCAAATTTAAATTCAAATAATTCAATTATTAGTTAATTTGAATTGATCGTTCAATATAAATGATATTAAATTATTTTTACTTCATATAAAATATAAGTACTTAAATGATTTTTGAATGTTTAACATCAAGAGTTATTATCCATGTAGAGCAATATGGAAATTCACAATATAATTAAAGTCACATATGAATTTTGAAGTTCATTTAAATTTCATAAAATAATAAAGTCATAAAAGAGTTATAAAATTTGTTAGAATGATTATATTCTAACTAGTATAATGTTTAAGCTATATGAAATTACTAAATAATTTTGATGTTTGTTTGGAAAGATAAATATAATGGGTCAATGCTAAAAAAAAATCAATAGGTTTAAAAAGTAATTTGTATAGTGTTAGGTTTTGTTAATAGTATGAGTTTTGATTATTAATACATGATAATTCTGTTTAATGATTGTCATTTGTGAAAGTAGATTGTGAAGTGAGAAAAATATTTCATAAATTATTAGTACTATGTAGTTTATTAATTTATTTATTATTATTTGTGTATTGTTAAAGTTATAATTAGTATTAAAGATTTGTGTGATTAGTGTTTGTAAAAAAGAACATGGTGATTGTTTGGATAATTGGATTTCAATAAAATCCCACTTGCTACTCAATTATTTAATTGTTATTCATTATTATTATTTATATTAAAAAGAATAATTATTATCCTTGAGATATTGATTTAATTATGTTATTATCCTTGAGATATTGATTTAATTATGTTATTTTGAATTTATTATTATTATAGTTTATAATAAATTACAAAAAAAATCTTAATAATTATTTACCATGAAATTATTATGTTAGTCATTGTATATATTTAGAGGATTTTCCTAATGATTATAATAGGATAATGGCTGAAAAGTTTCTATAATAGCAATGCCATTGAAAAGTATATTTGGTTTGTTTTATAATGTTAAAATGTCTATGTTTGTGACCATTCCTGTTATTCTATCTTATGTCTGGTTATTAGAGTCTCATCGATTTAGTATATTATGTAATGTGATATGTCAGCTAAGTTGTTATATTTTGTGAAGGTTACAAGCACTATCTCTGTCTAAAGTTTACTTAAGTTTACAATAAATTATTCTGTAGTAATGAAAATAAATTATTGCTTCTGAAAGCAAGGGTAAATGTTTACAGAGAAAATCATATGATTTTTTTTATATCTTGAAATATTAGGATAAAGAAAATCGCTAGAATAATTTAATTATATTTTTCAATGAAATATATTAATTGAATAAACAACAGGTGATATTAAATTTAAATAAACATTATTTAAATTAAAAAAACATTAGAAAGCCTCTGTCCAGGGTATCAATTTTGTCTCTGGGTGATTTAGCGCAATGGTAGAATGCCAGATGGAAATTTAAGACCCTCAAATTGATTCCAGTTCTGACCCTTCTTGTGTTTGAACTTTTTATGACTTCCTGAGCAGTAAAGCCATTCATTTATTTTAATCACATTGATAATTACAATGAAATTTTATTGATCAATATTCCTTCATGTTAAGGTAAAGTTATTAATAATAATAAATCATCGAGTTTTTTTATATATAGTAAGCTTGAGTATCCAGGGTTTACCAGACTATAATGAATTTGAGTACTGATCCACAGATCTGTTTTTAATTTTAGTTGTTATCGAATGTGGAATTTTAACATGAAAGTGACTATTTTGTCATTAAGATTAATACATCTAGTTAGGAAGAAAAGATGTCATAGTTAAAGAAATGAGGCATTAAATTGTGACTTAGAATCCATTCTCTATATAAATTTTAGACATGTTGGTTAATCTTGTGAATTTTCCATTTTTGATTGCCAGATTCATATCTGCATTACTTCCAGTTTTAAACCCCAAACTTTATTAGTAAAAGCAAAAATCAGAAATTGATTGGAGATAGGGATTTAAATGTGTTAATACCTAGTTACCACTCATTAATCAAGGTTATTTATTATAGATAGCTGTTCTTGTTTTACTATTTAAAATAAAGGATGTCACTGATATTTTTGTATAAACAGCATTTGAGTTGCACTATTTTATGCTCTATTCTAAATATTGATGATTATTGACCTATATAGAATTTAGTAATAATTATCAGCTCTAAGATGTCATGAACTGTTTCCTTATTTAAAAAAGATGTTGAGTGAAAATTTAAATCCTTAGTAAAACATTGTTAACTTCCAGACTGTTAGACTATTAAGTAGCATTTATTTGCAGTCTACTATCTTTTCAATAATTTTAAGAAAAAAGTGTTGCAAATCATGTATCAATGGGTCATGCATTGAATGCTTGTAACAAACTGTTTTCTGAATATCTGGATTCTTTTCTGCAAAAGATCTTATACTATTCAAGCTAATGACCCGAAGCTCTAGATTTCTTAAGATTATTTAATACAAACTACAAACCTGTCTAATATATATATATATTCTTTCTAATTTGCAAAAACTCTGACAGGAGAATAGATTGTATCAATATATAGTGCACTAGAAAAAGGTAATTAAAAAAAGACAATTTGTTTAGTACATTTCAAGCTTATTCATAAATTAGTTTATGTAAAATTAATCAAAAAATAAAAAATGTTAAATCCTATAAAATCTCAACCAGTTCCTTATCTTTATAATTGTCTCAAGTTTTAAGCACTTGATTTGTAAAAACCATATAATATTGCCTATAAGGGATTAATATTTTTTAATAAAAAATTTTTACAAAGAAATTCTAATTAGTTTAATTACTTGTGTTATATGTTTTGATGTCACATCTATTCATTCTGTGGTATTCTGAACGCCTTTTTCACTTTGTCTATATTTGCTGATATTTCATAAGTTTGTACTCAAGTACAAAAAGTCTCTAGAATATTTTATTTTTGCATTTATTTATTTTTTATTTGCTTACAGCCTAATTTAAAATGTATCAGCATTATATATGATAGTAATATAAAAAATACTTTATTACACCTCTTATTGATTCGTGAAATGTAAAATTAGACATTACGTAGCACAAATGCTATTTAACTTATAAATTCCATATTAGGTTGCTAAATGAAAATCATGATCGATTCTGGATAATAAAACTTAAAAAAAAAAACTTTCAACCTATATATATATGTCTTTAGTTTTTTTAATGTATCATCGATGCGTAATGAAATTCTCAGTAGGCAAAAAAAGAAACATCGAAGAGTGTTAAAACCTTAATAATCCAGAATTATACAGATTTTTATCTGAATAAATTTTAGTCTAATGCAATAATTATATTCAAGTGAATATTTTGTCTTATATTTTTATTGTATAAGTGATTAGAAAATATTGAAGGTATAAAATTATTGAAAACAAATGTAAACTAGATGTGACGCATTTTGATCGTAATTTGATTGCTTTCAATCTTTTTAACATATCATTAATATCATTAAGATTTTAAGTATACATATTTTAAAATGAAAATGCTTTTACATTTAATAACAAAAGCTATCATGTAATGCGATTTTTTTTTTGTTTAAAATTAATCCTGCATAATCTTCAGTAATAATTCTAAAAGGTAGGGAGGCATTTAAATTAGCTGAAACGCTCTATAAATCTTTAGATGTAATTCATAAATTTAAAGACACGTTTTTAAAGCAATAGTTAAAATTAAAATCTTATATAAAATATTTCTCTGTATGTAATTTATTCATGTTTTAAAAAATATATAAAGTAAATGCAACATCCTGCTGATATAAAACAGATTTAATGCATTTTGGTTGTATTTTTAAACTATTTATTTCTTACGCTCAATTTTTTTTAATCCTTAACTCTTTAGAAGAGAAATTATTTATTCAGTGTATCTATTAAACTTAGATTTTACTTGATTTTTTTTTTTTTAATATTTCCCGTTACATATGCTAAACATTATTATATACTTCAATAAACATAAATAAATATAATTGTTATTTTACTTAACTTGATTTTTTTTCTTTAGCTTAACATTGACTCATCCAATTTCAAATAATTTTTTTGTGTGGGTGTATGTTAAATAATCTGAAATTTATCTGACCAGCAGTCAAGTTTTTTTTTTTTCAATAAATTTATTAAACGTAAATAAGTATGATGTAACGTGATTTTGTACAGAAAAAAAAAAAAGGGAAAAATTAATACAAACAAATTTTGTACAAGTATGAATTTTTGATTATCTTCTGATTATCAGTTCTCAATTAACAGCTCATGTTCTGCAGTTCACTGCATGACTCATTCTTATAGTGAATAACAAATGTAATCCAATAAATTCTTAGTATACTTTTGCCCATGAACTGCCTTTATATAATCATTTCAATGATCACCTGTAATGTCATGTGCACTTCATACTGGAAGGGCACAGTTCTATAATCAGATATGGCTTAGAAACTCAATATTAATCATCTTTATTATCTTTCCAACAATGATTCATTCAAATCCATATTCATTTTCACCAAGAACCTATAGGCTGTCATTGCACCAGTGTGAAAATGTTCAATTAGACACTACTGATATTCATTTCCAGCCATTTATAGGCTTTGTAATTTTCTGCATCTGTTCATTCATTTATAAGCATCCAAGTAAGTGAGTTTAAAATCATCCATATGATACTATTCAGGGCATGACATTCTCCAACTATTTCAGTATGAAGAAGGTGCCCATATCATATTGACATTTTATATCTATTACTCTATTAATCATAAGCACTGAAAGCAATAGAGTTGTTGATACCTATTGATTATTCTTTAATAGATATCAAATTCCATGTGTCCAGGAATGTGCTTTTAGGTATGAGAAGTTCATCCCGTTTCTTGATCTTAACCAGTTTTCTAAAAAAATATTCATCATCTTGAAAGATTAAACCACAGAATACCTTCTTACACCTCACTGTCCATATTATATAGTTCAGAAAAATAGATAGCCTGATATTGGCAAAAACTCTGGATTTGATACTGTCTTTAATTGAGGTGATCAAATAGTAATCAATCTTAACATTATCATATATAGTTTTTTTAATTCTCCAGAGTCCAGTGCAAGAGTAAACAAGATGTTCAAATGTCTCATCCACCTGACTACACAACGGACATATGGGATCTAACTTGGATATGCCTCTTCTAGCAGTTAGGAACCAATTAGTGCTAATGGCCTGCATATTGATTTTTATAACAAAATCTAGATATTTAGGTTCCATGTACCAGAATTTGAAAAGAGAAATAATCTTTTGATTTGTTATATTTAATTTACCCTGGATTTGTATACCGGGTGGATTAATAACGAAGTATCCTTCCCATATCTTGATTTTATTTTTAAAAGTATCTTTTGTAATAGGAATGTATTTTTTCACTAGATCTAATGACCTACCTACTACATCCTTAGTACTAGGTGGAGGTCGGTCTGTGGGAATAACTGGTAAAGTAATTTGATCATAATTGAAGACATTTGATAATATGACTAATATATTAAATGATTTCTGATATTGAATAGAAGCGATGGAATGAAATGACATTCCATTAAGTTTCTTGTGTTGCTGCATTTGTTTAATACTAATAGCAGCAATCTTTCCTTTCCAGAACAATCTAGCAGCCAAGGTATTAATCTTCTGGATAAACAATTTAGTAATTTTAATTATTGGCAAGTAGTAATTTATTTTTGTCATTATTTTCATGTTTAATAATCTCACCTTGCCATGCAATGAAAGGTAAACTTCTGACAGATGTTTAGTTAGATTATCTGTAGCTAGTAAAATCTCATTCTGTATCACCTTTGACATCACAGTATGAGATTTAGAAATAGAAAATCCCAAAAATTTTTGAGGATCAGCTTTGAAGTTTGCATTTACCTTGCTACCAGAGTAGATCTTCCAGATAGCAGATTTTATTGGATTAATCTGAAGACCATAACTGTTTGAAAATTGATCAATTATATTATAGAGTTGAATTAAATATTTTTGAGATGGAAGGAAAATGAGTATGTCATCCATATAGGCAATTACATTCATATGTTTACCTAGTCTAGTAACAAAAATCCCAGGCAATTGGTTTTCTATTGCTTTCAATAAAGGGTTTATATATGATATAAAAAGAAGGGCACTAAGTGGTGACCCCTGTGGGATTGAAACTTCAGGCTTAAATGATTGTGTCAGTTTACCATTCAGAGAAATATGAATTTGCCTATTACTCAACAGATTATCTATTATTTGAATAATAGATTTTGGGATCTGATATTCTTTCAGGATGTCTAAAAGCTTATTAATTCTAATGGTATCAAAAGCAGCATTAATATCTAGCTGCACAGCTATTGGAGATTGTTTTCTATGCAACCTAATATGATGAATGAACATTTCTGCTTGAGACATAGCTATTATTGGTGATGATCCCTTCTTTGCGTATTGTGAATTGGAAATCTATTGTAAGATTCTATCCTGTATTTCATCCTTTAAAACCGATTCAATCACTTTAATGAGGAGAGGAGACATAGAAATTGGCCTTATATTTTCAATTGTCTGCCTCTGTTTTAATTTTTTTATGAATGGTACCAAGGCAATAGGATAGAGATTCGGAATAATCCTCTTCTCTTCAGAAAGATAGTCTATCATTTTGTGCATGATTGGAACTATAATATTGCTTAAGTGTGCTAGAATAAATCTGGGTATACCATGTATACCTGGATGGATGTTATCAGACATCATACACAGTTTGGAACAGATTGTGTCTTTTGTAATTTTATGTTTTCCCAAGTTTGCTGTTTCTTTCCATACATTATCATCAAGTCGTTTTTCACTTTGAAGCTTATGCTGAAAGTGCTTTAGGATTTGGATTAGCATTGGCATACCTACTAGCATTTGATCATTACTGCACAGCACAGTTGGAGTAGTGATTTTTTCTCCGCTCCCAGTGCCCACCGTAGGTATCCTCTTGTCCAGCAGTGTTGTTCTGAAAGGTAGACCTTGGCTCTTTTAATTGAAATGTATTCTGCCAAGGCCTTCTGCTTTGCTCTATAGGATTGTTTTAAGTTTATAATTTCTGCAACTGAGAAGGAATTAGATGAGTGTCGTTTCATTAAATTACTTAATGAATCTAAGTCTTTAATAAGAGATAGTGGACCCTTTCTACTTCGAGAGTGATGGGCTATTATTGTTTGTAATATACCAATAAATGCGAACCAAGCCTCTTCAACAAGTTTATTTAATATCTGAATTTTCTGAAAATAAATATATGCTTCAGATATAACTGCTTCAGTAGTGTTAGCTCTTGTTAGCATTCTCATTGTGTTATTTTGAGAGAAGGATATATTATTGATAGCATCTAATTGCACTACCAATGCTAAATGATCTGAAAAGACCACATGCTCTAATTGAGGATCAATTAGAAAATGAATATCAGGGGTGTAAAACACCAAGTCTATCAATGATTTATAGTTTCTGGTATAATAGGAAAAGGATCCTTCAGGAAAGTATCCATCACCACTCATAACACATCTGTTAATTAAATGAATATATTGTTTATTAAAGTGGGAATAGGTAGTGTTAAAATCTCCCATAATAATGGTAGGCCAATTATCATTAGCCATTGACATATTAATTATATTAACTATCTTGATTAAATTATGTGGAGAGTTGTTTGTATAAACATAAATAAGATTAATGACCTGATTTCCATATGTAAGATTAATGGATATAATATTAGTATCAATATAAAGAATCTTAAATCTTTCAGGGGGAAATTTAATGTTTATAATAATGCCAACCCCACCAGCAGCTGAGAGACCAGTGGAAAGTTCACAATATCCCAATCTATTAAGTCTTTCTTTAATTCTGTGATCTGATTTTATATGAAATTTTGTTTCACCTATTAGCAATATATGGGGGTTATTTTGCTTGATCCAATGCTCAATGGCATATATTCTCTCCATAGAATTAATTCCACGTATATTAATACCTGCAAATTTATATTTCATTGTTTGAAATGTCTCAATAGCAATTATCTACCGCATTGCAAAACTGTAAAGTCTATTTGTTAGCGCAACAATATGAGTTATTTATGAGAAGTTGCTCATGGATCTGAATCAATATTTTTAGAATTCTTATCAGTACACCTTAAATTATATGAAATTAATCTGATTTGTGTATTTTCTTTTATATCACTTTGATCTAACATTGAAGAAATGTTAGTAGCTATTTGTAACTCTTGTCCATTTATATCTTCATTAATCTTAGCTTTCTTTTCCATAGTTTTCTTTTTGATAATTGGTACATTATCCTGCTTTAAGGTTTTATTGATTAGAGATTCATTTTTATTACACAGCATTAGCTCATCCTCAGAACTTGATTTATCTATTCTGACTGATTTTCTCTTCTTTGTAGTTATTTTTTCCTCTATGTATTCCATTGAAGAATCTTCATTTGAACTAGCATTATCTTGTTCTTTATAATTCCCATTTGTATTACCTTTTTGTGGCATAGATTTCTTTTTAGAGCTTTTAGAATTTTTGCTAGCTCTATGTTCCTGATTTGTATTAATTTTAGTAGAATTTGTTTTGTCATAATCTGGCTTGGCATTATTGTTTTTAGGATTGACTTTATTATTAAACTGAGTTGTTGGTTCTTCTTTTCCAATGTTTATACTTTCATTAATTTCTGAATCACTTCTATATGAATCAGGCTGGGATTGTTCTTCATTTTTCATATTCATTATTGGATCATTTAAAATGATGGATTCTAAACCAGCATGTTGGCTTTCATTATTATCTTTAAATTTATTATCCAGCTTTTTTTCAATAGAGTTGGGTAGGTTAGTATGTTGCTGAACCATGTTTGCTCTTGAGACATCTTTGTTATTTTTGATTATATACTCATCAGTGGAGGTTGATGGAATTAGTATTATAGTACCATTTTCTAGGCTGTTAGATTGTAAATAATTATTTCTATGACATTTATGAAATTGGTTTCTTTTAATGCCACACTTTGGACAAATTCTGGCAATGCAGTCTTTAACAAGATGTGTCCTTTGAAGGCAAAAAAAACACTGTGGTCTAACTTCACGAAATGATAGAATCATATGTGAGGTTTTAAAATCTAAAACCGTAGGTATATCAGTGGGTAAAATATTCTGTTTTAGTGAAATTTTAAATGAGGCTGTGTTTGATAATATATGATCTCCAGCTTTCTCCTGAGGTAGATAATTAAATTTGGATATTTTACCATAATTCATAAGTAATTCCTGTAGTTGTATTTCATTAAAATGCATAATACAGTTTTTAATTCTTCCTGAAAGTGTGATAGGTTTTGTTAAGTCTATATAACAAACGAAATTTGAACCTAGTGTTCTAATAGAACTTCTAAAATTGTTTTTGGAAGCCCAATCTTTAAATTCTATGGCAATATAACGATCATTTGGATGGTTAAGAATTCTGTTTATACCCTGTCCAATTTGATTTTCCTTTATTGTTTTATAAAGTAGATCGTCTGGAAACTTAAGCAATGAGCAGTTAGCATCTGCAACAGCTAAGATTAAATTTTTATCACCATTGAAATTTAACAATGTCTTATATAAATTTGTAGGTATAGTACTATTAAATCTTAAGTTTAAGTCTTTATATTGCTCCTCGTTAAAATTAGTGGTTTAAAAATTTTGTGTATTTGATTGATTTTGATTTGATTCATTAATTTGATCTAAATCTGACTCGAGAATATCTAGTAAAGAAGCATATTTATTTTCATTTATCGTATTTTGTGTCTGACCAGGTTTTATATTATTTCGAAGTATATTGGCATAGGAATTATTATTAGAATGTGGTAGATAACTTTCATTACTATTTTGAATATTTTTAGACTTAACATTATCATGAGTAGTACTTACATTTTGGTAAAAATCCTCTGTGTCACTCACAACAGGGCTTCTGACATTCCTAACTTTTTTAACGTTAAACGTTTGTTTTAGCACCTCTGCAGGCAAAGTAAAATCATTTACATTTTCACCAAATTTCAACTGAGAAGAGCTTGTGGCATCCTTGACCTGTCTATAATCATCGGAATGTATTAAGGAGTTTTCTAGCGCATTTTTTCCATTAGGTTGTAAAACGCTATTTGACGTTAGGTTTAAATTATCACATTCGCTATTTAAACAGACCACCAAATTATTAGAATTAATAGGGGTGTTAACCTGAGAGTCATATTTACTTTGAATATTATTTGGTTTAATTTTATTTTTTTTTTTTGCAATAGGAACTTTGGATATTGTTCCTGAGTGAATTTCAGGCTGATTTTCACTATCCTCATTTCTTAACGTTATTCTTGACTTCATACTTTCTTTGTCTATTCTAGGTGCTAAATTATATTTTTCTAGCACATCCATATCCAAAAAGGAAGATAAAGACTTGCCTTACCAATTTCTGCAGCCAAATACTCTGCCTATCCCCTCCTTCTGAATGAATTTCTGGTTTTTTTTTAGGATCTCAATCTAAGCAATGTTAACTATAAAACTGCCGCATGAGGATTGCTTTGAAACAGAAAATTCTATTTGAAATTAATTCTTTAGAATTTTTTGATGAAAAAAAGATTTAAATTTATATATTTAATAAATGAATGTGTGATGCATACATGTGCATATAAACGTTGACATGTGACGGAATTTCCATGTAATAATTCAGATTTTAAAGTTTCAGTTATAATGTAACTAATTAACCACCAATTAAAATTGGCCACTCTAGCTGAATCTATTGTGATCTAGTAATGGCAACCACGACTCAGGTCAAACCAAAAGATATTCATGTTTAGTTTAAAATTTTAGCTATTGTGATTAGTTAAAGGGACAAGAAAAAATGTTATATTTCACCTTTTCATGTATTTTGATCTTAAATTACAATTTTTCCTTTTTATTTTTTTAATAACTACAAGGCTAAAACCTTCAACAGAAGCACCTTAAAAATGCTTATGTGACAGCCAATTAGATGTAATAATGACTCCACGTGGAACTCTCAATTCAAGAACACAAGCCAGAACACAAGAAAAAAATGGGATCCATCTTCTTCTATACTTAAATTTATATATAAATAAGTCAGACTCAAGCTTTCTGAACTAAGAGCATGAAGCTTAAAACATCACATTTAATTTACTAAATATTATATATAAATAAACAACACTAGATCTTTTGATTTACAAAAGCTCAAAGTATGAATAAGCAATGATTGGAGAAAAAATTAGCACACTGGAAATCTTTAGTTTGACCTTGCCTATAGAAATATACTTAATAATGAGATACTTAAAAATAATCTTAAGGCTGGAATTCACTTTGAAAAGGATTGTATACTTGGACAGTCCAATTTAGAAATTTTTCTGCACATCATGAAAGAACCTAAAATGGGTTCTTTTACTTTCATTGTAGATAGGCACAATCTGACTAGGTCGCTATTCCTAGAGGATTGCTCATTAAAGTGTAGATATAATTTTAAAATTTAGTGATAATAATTATAATGATAGTAAAGTAGGATGTTGTTATTGAAGCAATTGATGCCTAATCATCATCGATGCTTCATGTTTCACCATCTATACTAGCCTCCTAGGGGTCCGCAATCCAGACCTTGCTATAAATATATGCTATTAACCCACACATTGTATGCCTAATCATTGGAGAAATTAGTAAAATTAATTTTTATTTAGTAAAGTAAAACAGTAGTGTGCGTGATTCATATATATATATATATGAATGAAGCAATAATACTATTAATGTTTATTGCTGACAACTAAACATTTTCTTTATATAATTGTAAATTTTTTTTTGTTATATCTATATGTATTTTGATTTAAAGTATTTAATTAAACTATTTAATATGACAACAAAGAAGAATGGGGGAGGCTCGAAATGCTAAAATAATCTTTGTTTAAATTCAGTTTGTTGCCTTTAATTAAAATTGTCAATCGCAATTAAGATCGAAAACAAATCGTTTATCAGGTGTTGTCGGATGATTTAAAATAGCTAAAAATGGTATTTCGAGCCTTATCTGTATAAAAACATGTTGTTAATTAAATGTTCTTTTGTAAGGGGATTATAGAAATAGTGTATAAAAAGAGCCCATAAGACCTTTTAAAGTCAATCAGTGATTTTCACTTGATAAGTTAGTTACTTGATAAATCAGTTAGTTACTTTTGCTTGATCAGTCAGTTACTTTTATGTTCCTGATTCAAAAAGTGTTGCCAAACCATCATTTAAGAAGTCAAGAGAAGTTTAGTGCCATGGAGCATGAGTAGTGGAGCCGTCCACCTCTTCTTTTCTCTTGGAGAATTGTCTACCAGCCGTAAAATTCCATCTGACCGGCCATATGAGATGATGTAGGATTATCAACCTGCCTGCCCGCTGCTATGCTAATATCTTAGGTAAAATCATGTAATTTAGAGCTGCCTTAATATGAACATTCACGGGCGATTTATAATTTGTAGCTGAATTAATTCATAGATCTATTTATGATGTTTTGCTAGTTTTGCTCGTAAACTCTCTCTCTATAATCCTTATTAATACTTATGTAATTCTAAATATATGTTGTTTTCACGCTTAAATTATGTTTATATAACTTTATGCAGCTCAATTAAGTGTATACAACTTATTTTGTTTAATAGATATATTATTTTCTCTAATATGTCGGTATCAATCAATCTTGCGACTTTAATTAAATTCACTAGTAAAATTATATTCATTTGTTTATTTAAAATAGAGATCGTTCACTAGGTTGGTTGTATACCTAAAAGTATTTTATTGTGGATGCTTATTTTATTTTGTTTAGTTGCCTTTATAAAAGATTGCAACACCTAATATAAAATTCTACCTTTTCTTCCATCGCCTGGAGGGCTAATTCTTTAATTAATACGTATATGGGAATCGAATTTAAATATAAATTTTATTAGCTTAATAATACAAATAAAAGTTATTATTCATTATGATTTGTTAAATGACTCAGAATTGAAAACAGATGTTAAACCCTTTCCAAACTTTAAGTAATAATATAAAATTATATAAACGTTGCTGGCATACGTTTCTTTATTCTGATATTTTATCTTTTCCATTGCTCGACTGTTTGTCATTAGGGACATTCTACTTTTCAAAAATTGTTCATAATCAGGAACACTACTTTCTGTGGAATGTAAAGTTTATAAAATTATGTGCTGCGAATTACAGTACATCCAGATTCTGGGCTCTCAAACCCAGTCTTTCCTTCGATATCGCTCCACCAGAATGCGCGGACATATCAAATCTAAGTTCGTCTCAAGTATTCTTTTAAGTGATAAATTATCCAAATGCCATGAAGGCCAGATTCCTTTAATTGTATGCTAGTACTGTTACTTTGCTCTTCAATTTGAGCATCCGTCTGTCTAATCTTAATAAGTCACAATGATGTGTTAAAGATAATGATTCATTTCACAAAAATACATTTAGTTCACTGATTTAAGTTGCTTTCTTTTAAAAACCGTTATCGATTCCCATAGATGTAAATCTAATTTATATTAATGATTGCATAACTTACTCTCATAAATAAAGCACATTGTTTGTTTCTTATTTCTAAAAGACGTCTTTGCCAAACAATGCGAATAAAAGTATAAATAATGGTTCTCCTAAGAAATACATGATTGAAATAATATATTTTGCCCGTTATCAAATAAATCATTTACTGTTAAAACTGTCACAATCTTTTATATTTAATTTCGGCATCCACAATGCTCCGTAGCAAAAGTTTTCTTTAATTAGCTTATTAACTCCGCATAAGTTATAAAACACTATAAAATTGTATCTGTAAAATTATATTTATTAAATGAGTGATAGAGGGAATTTTATACAACAAATTCCCAAGTCTGGTAGATAAACAATATTGTCCCAAGCGTGAAACTATTTGGTAAAATATACATACGTTTCTTTAATCTTTTGTAATATATATATGCGTTTGTTTAATATTTAATAAATATATCTATTCATGTAAATCCTGGTTTGTCATTGAATTATTAGTTTCGAGTTAATATTTAAAACTACTTTCTTTAGCTAAGAGGTTAGCATTAATAAATAACTATAGTAAATGTAATTTCTGGGCTTCTCCGACCTCGATCATCATCATCAGTCTGATCTTGTGCTCTTCCGCTTTGCTTCTGGGCACAGATTTAAAATAATTTTACTGTGTCATCAGGATTGTTGTTCATTGGGTCAGAGATTCGAAGAGTAGGCAAATAGGTTAGAATTCAGGGTTGCTCCAGACCTGTGTATCTCGAGCATGATTGGATTCGAGGTACTTTTGCTTAGGATTTGAATCTTGTTAAGTGAGCATACTATTTTGACCGGTACATTATAGAGTAGTGAAAATATTTTAATTTCTTTCTAAATATAATTCATGGAGTGTGAAAACTTTGCTTGATGAGAACTCTTCAAGATAATTAAAATTTCTAGGCTATAAGTTTCTTTGGAAAGTAAGAACAATTAATGAAATGAGAATACATTGTGTTAGATTTTTGGTAAGGTATAGTTGATATATCATAGAATAGAAAGGTAATTAATGTTAAAATTGTTTTGCACAGTATAATCTTCATTACCTTAAAAGTATTTTTGAACCAACATCAAATTCAAAAATATCAAAAGAAGAAAGCTTTTGTTTTTTGTTCAATGATATTTATTACATAAATACCATTAAAAAAACAATTGATTTTTGGACATTTTAAAGCAATGCTAGTAGGAACTGTAAATTTTGATCCAAAGTTGTTGGAAATAATAACATTGTTCTGGAACTTTAAATGGTCTACTATTATTGAATTTTAGCATAACTCATGGATTAACTATTTCTTTGTTTATGCTATGCTGTAAAAAAAGGTGAATACATCCATGATTGAAACAATGATATTTTATAAAGATATTTAGGAGTCAGAATACCAAATAAAGAATGTAAAGGTACAGACTGAGGAACATGTCATAGATTATTATCCATCAAAGTTAACATGATAGTTGGTTTTAAAAAAATAGATACTATTTCAAACATGTCGACAGACCTTGTGTATTTATTCTTTAGAAACAACTACTACTCATACGTTTCAATAATCATAAAACACTATGATTGTCAATTTATACTTTCAAGCTTGCCATGTTATTGAAGTGTGGAATTATCTTAAATATGTAAAATTTCTTGTTGGATTCTTATCAGATTAGCTAAAAAAGAAAAAAATTCTTGAGTGATTCTGCGATCATAATATTATTGATTTGATTAAAATGAGATTTGTAAACAATGTAAAGATTTAATGGCAGATGTTCTGTAACTGATTGGAATATTTTAAAATGTCTGGTGGATTAAAACTGAAAGTTATTTGTTGATGGTGATTTGCCTCATAGAAGTTTATTCTTATTAAACCACTAAACATCACATGATCACCATTTCTTTTATTCTTATTATATAGCTCCAGTGTAATGATATGAGAGGAAATATTATCATTGCTGGAAAAAAATCCATGATATTTAAAATGAAAACTGTTACTAAATAGAAATGTATATTAGCTACAATTTGATTGTCCAGTTCTGTGACAGTATTTTTGCAACAGTATATAGGCAATTTTATAAAGCAGGGATCAAGACACAGTGTATAAGAGATGGTGAAGTTTTTAATTTGGACAATTAAAATTAAAAAACAAGAACTTCTTGGATTTTGAAATGGTATATGATAATTGGGATATTTTTTCCAATTCAAAAAAATTACTACAAGGATGTTCAACTTTTTGGAATGCAAGATATAAAATGTTTATTTAGATTAAAACTTGACCAATTAATATATCTTTGGACTGGCTAGATGTGATGCTATTAAATATACTATTATAAATGTGAGTTAATAATGTAAAATGAATGAATAGCAATAGATTTACTATTAACCCATGCTTAATTATGTAAAAATGGAAAACTATTATAAATATTATCTCAAAATGTACTTCGTGAGAAGGCTTACAAATACAAAATGTTCTGAAAACGTGCAATATTGATTACTTTTATTGGAAAGATGTGATTGGGGATAGAATTTAATAGAGAACTATAATTTGACCATATGATAACATATTTTAAAAAAAATTGCTGCTTTTAAAAAAGTTAAAAGACTAAAATATATGTCAAATAAGCAGAATAAAATTTCAATTTGTGTTATGTGGATGCATTATTATCTGGTCTTTATAAAACTTTTTTAAACTTTTAAATTAGCTTTCTTTGTTCTTTTCCTCTTGAATTGCTGTTAGTGGCGATAAGCTTAATAATAATTAATAATTTACTGAATTAGTTTTTCAATTTTATTGATTCTCCACAAATCAACAATAGAAAGAAGATCCTTTAAAAAAATCTTATTATATTTTGAATTGTTAAATTAGATAATAATTAATAATACATGGAAATATAAATATCTAATAAATGAATGTTTTAATATGTGTAAACTAAAATCTAATTTTAAAATTTGATTTACATTAATCCATCAAAAAAAACTTACAGACAACTCTAAAACAAAATATCTTCAAAGGTTTTCAAAGCCATAATATTAGAAAATCAATTAATAAATAGAAATAGTATCTTAATATATTTAAATCAACCACACAATAATCTAGGACATAATAATATTTTAATACATATAACATGACAGACAGTTGTGAAAAATTTAGTAAACCTTTTAGTACACAGCAAAGTAGAAAATATTCTTCACTAACATAATATTAGGATGAATGGCTAGAACCTCAGTCTACCATTGCTGACTAATCCCAAGATGTAATATTCTAATCTTCCAATATAGTTCTATGTAACTTATGCCTCCAAATACCTTAATTCTTATGTATTTCTTCTCTAGGGTAGTGCATCTGTAAAGAGTAGCTAATCTGTAAAATTTTTGTGCAATGATACATAAACAAAATATACAGCCTTGAATATTGAAAACAGAATCTACCTCAAAATGTATACAAAAAGTGAAATCATCAACCAGACAGCTTGCACAATCAATAATTATGGTTGCTCCAAATAAAAAGGGGGTTTTAGGGTGAGCACATTTCTGAACAAGTTTGTACACAAATATACAATTAAAAGAAATCCTTGACTTTTATACATTCTACTTTACAATTCACTATTTCAGCTATTTTGTATGAGGGTAATAGAAGAAGTCACAGTATGTTACAGAACTTTTTATCAAGAAATGAAACTGAAGAGTACAATTCAACTATCTCTTGATAAATTTATATGAAAAACACCAGATACTAATCAATAAAGGGTTATTTGTGTATATGCTAATACACCTTATTAAAAAATAAATATTTTAAAAACACTTTTTAATGTTTTTTTATTTTTTATATTGCTTTACTTTCATACATTTCAATTTTTATACACATTTCAGAAACCAATTAGGTACAAAAGTCAAGGACTGTCTGTATAACCATTAAAACTCTAGGTGACACCATAATTTCCAGTAACCTCAGTTTGATTAAACTAGTGTGTATAAAAATAATTTTTAAGTATTTTATATTTTATTAATTTTTATTATTTTTCATATAATCTTTAAAGCAATAATCTTTTTTTTATTTTGATATGAATATTAGTTTATGAGGATTTCCAACACAAAAGTGTGATTAGAAATGATAGGAGAATGTTTTCCTGTTTTTTTATTATTAAGTTTTACTCACTGACATTTTTCTTCTTGAGTTTTGCTCCTATACAAAATTCAGTGATTTACTTATATATACCTAAAAATTGTATGTCAATTTTAACTGTTGTCTGGAATCAGCCACTAGTATTTTACATCTATTGCTGTTCAGACTAGAAAATTAAGCAATGTATTTATTTCAACCTTAAAATTAATTTTTTGTAATTCTATTTATGTCCTGAAATGTGATAACTTTCCTGTCTTTTCTTCCAATGTGTAAGTTTGTGGTTAAGACCTGTAGAGGTCCCTACTTTCACATTTTTAACTGCACATGCTTTAGGTTTATTGCCTTAGTAAATATTAATTAATTAATAGGTTATTTATACTAAAGTGGAATGCTTATTTGTGCTAGCCTTTATATTTTGATTTGTTAAATTAAAAGTAGTTCTTTATTTATCATTTCTTTCCACATCTGTGGCATCAAAATAAGATATGTATAATACTAAAATATTTCTATATGCTTATCATATTTACCTTAAAAGTCATGATCATCAAAATATAATCACTGTGGTAAATAACATTTATAGTGGGATTGTGTGTAGAGAGGTAAATCTAGAAGATAATGATGATGATTTGATAACCAAAATTATAGATGGTGCTCTGATGATTTAATCATTAATTATAAATTCAAGATATCATCATCATTATATTTTTGAATCTGATTTCTGAGGAAATGGTATGGTATGTTAATCTAAAATAATTATTTCTAAAAGTTATTTACCTATATTTGTTATATCAAAGCATAACTAGATTATATTTTAAGATTCATTTCATAAATAATGGTGATTTTATCAGAAATTCCTTCACATTTGGTATATCAATGGGTGAGCAATATGTAACTGAATTATTTTTTATTATGGTGACTCATTCAGTTATATTTGGCAATACATTATTAATCTATGCAATTGTTCCATTTTTATTTCTTATTCCATTTCCTTTATCTGTGCAACATTAGGAAAACTCATATTCTATTGGTTATAATAAAGTGTATAAAAACCATTCTCTACTTTGTGTGAGAGTGATATAGGAAAAAATATCATATCAACATAGACATGGAAAATCAGATGTCGAAACATCTGTAACAATAAAAAACACAGCATAATATTTTGTAATTGAAATTAAAAGTTTATATCTGTCTAGTGATAATAATTAGTAATAATTATTAATGTATTTATATGAAATAGTTGGTGACAAAGTTGTAAATGCAGAAAGTTTGACACTTATAAATCAAATTGTAATAACTTCATATCTACAAATTCTGAATGAATGATGACAATTATAAAAGCTTGGGACTTGGGTCAACTGATGAGTGGCTGGGTCCACTAAAATATGCATTTTGAAAATCATTTGTCTTTTCAGATTTTTCTTTATAAGTTTTCTTAAATATGAAATTTAAATATATATGTATATGGTTAAAAATATTCAAACGGAAGTCAATCTCCAATAATGCACCATTTCTTAAATATTATAAATTTCCATGTACTTGCCCGCTGGTAAGAGTTTAGCCCTGATTTAAGCATGGTCTGTAAGAGTTGGTGTATATAGAATGTACACTCTAAACTTAAGTGATTCACTTAAGTTTTTTAAACTCTTACCAGCAGGTGAGTGCATGGGAATTTATAATATTTAAGAAATAGTGCATTATCGGAGATTAACTTCCATTTGAATAATTTCAAAGTTTTCAGCACTTTATAACAATAGGTTTACATGTATAAGGTTAAGTTATTTTTCTGTGTTTGTATTTAACTCACTTGAAAAGTGAAATGGTTCCAAAAATATATGTTTGATCAGAGTGGGTAATCAGATTTTCTGTGTTGATGGATTATTGTGTTATGGTAGAGTTGAGAAAATAAATATATATATATATATATACTATAATGGTCTAAAATCTATAGCTCTCACAAAAATCACCCAAGGATAATTTGCATGGGATCTTTACAAACCAATGCCTATCACCTGATCAAAAACTTTTTCTTTTTATAGCTTACTAAGATCAGCTAAAAATCAAGAGATTCTATCATAGTTTAATTAACATTATTGATTGCAATAATGATAAATACTCAAAAATAATAAGAATATTTGTGTATATACATCATTCCAACACCAGCAATAATATAATTGACAGCCATCCATGGAAAATATTAATCTATTAGTTGTTTTTACCAGGGATTAAATGTAGAAATGACATACCTTTTTTAATTGTCTTATTTAGTTTGAATACAAATTAATACAGTTAGAGATTTATTGATCCCATTATTTTTAAGCACAGAAAATATATGGCACAATACATTTTGTTTCTGGACAGATATAAATTTACTGCACTGACTAACTATCAACATTTATTAATACAATGAATCATAACACAGTTTTAAGACTTATTAAATTTACAGTTTGCAGAAACGCTAAAATCATTCAATATATGATACTATTAAATAACATAAATACTTTCATAGTGCAGGTAAATAATAAAAACAATAAATGCTTTTCACTTGGTTATGAATAAAGAAAATTTATAAATGAAACATATAATATATGATAAGAATGTGCATCTATTGGATAATACTCAAAGTAAGTTAATGAATGCAAGTGACCAAGACACAAATGATATCACACTCATTTATGAATAAACAAAACATATATAAACTAACATTATACATAGACAAAACCAGTTGGAAATAAAAGTATATCAGCTCAAGTGAATTTAATATGCTCAATTATCCTTTTGCATACTTACTTGTTCTCCAATGTGGGTGGTATTTTGCTTAAAACTGTGAACTATTAAAAAGCTATCTTACTTAATTTAATCTGTCTATCTAAATGTCGTTAATCAGCATCATTCATGTTAATGATTAAATTACTATTTTTACAATATCTATAATTAAGGCTATTGAAAATGATAACCATTATTAGTTCTGGTTTGAAAACACTAAATTTTTAAGAGTGTGGTAGGGGTTTGCAATAATATACTAATTATTTTATTAAAAAATATGTTTCTTATTTGATTTATGCACTGACTGAACTGTGGCATGCCTAATAAAAAAATTACAATCCCCTGCTATACTAATTTATAAATAGATCTACTACTTATAAGTAAAATTAATCATAATAATTCATAAAACATTAGTATAAATCAAATGTAGGAAGTAAAATACCTAATATTAATAATAGACAATAATAATATATTCAAAGTTTATACACATTACCCATTTCATCACTAAGAGTTCAAGTTCTGAATTTAGGTATTGGTAGACTTTTAGTGGACTCAGTTTTTACAAACATCACTATATCTGGTAACGCTTCTATCATGTTGGTCTTGATTACTGCAGTGGTCTTTATTAATGCACAGTTATTTCTCATTCTATGAGTATCATCAGATGCTGTTTTCCTTATTGATTGACAGCCACTTTCTCCCCCAAAGCAATAGACACTTTAGAAGTTTACTGCATATAGTTGGCATTTAACTGGACACAATGCACCTTAAGATGGTTCTATATTATTTGATGGATTCTTCTCAGCAACTATTGATGCACTTATGACTTGCACTTAGCCTACTTATCCAGGGTGAAGAAGATAATGGCTTCCCTACTCTTCTGTTATATTTTGACACAAAGCACACTGATAAATCAAAGCAGAAACTGATTAAAACAATTAAGGCAGACTTAGTAATAATAAAACATGTTCAGAGGAATTTATAGTTTACTGACTTGTCTTATCAGAAAAATCAGTTTCCATTGTGAGTCTCTTCCATCATTTATCTATTTGTTATAGATAACTCCTAAATGTGGCTTATTTGTCCAATTACAACATTTATAAAATTTTAACTTTGAAAGGGGTTATACAAAATAATAGACAATGTTTTGAGTAAATTACTTGAAATATTTATTTTCTTTATTAGTTGATTTGGTTATCTAGAATTTAATTACATTTTATACAATAATGTCATTTCCCCCTATCTAAGTATAAAATACCTTTACAAATATTAATAAAATAAAGTTTTTGTTTAAAATTACTTTTAAAATAACCTTAAAATTAATAATGCCATATACATTTATCTGTGCATTTACTTATATATATATATATAAACAAAAAAATAAAGACTTATAAATCCAATAAATAATATTATATTTCAACCAGAGGACTGGTTTTCATCAGAAAGAAAAAAAAATACACAGTAAAATGGCGATAATCAAAAATTACAGATTTGGTAAAAGATTAAAAATTTAACAAACCCCCCCTGATTGGTCACAAAATCTAACACAGAATATCTACCCAATCAATGACAAAATTCAAACAAAAAAAAAAAAAAAACTACATTCCCTCCTAATCAAGCTTAAATTCTATTTAAATTAAAATAAATATAAAAATAAAAAATCCAAAATTAAAAATTAAAATATACATATGTGCATACATAGAAAAATTAAACTATGCTCACATACAAAAAATAGCTGTGCTCACATTAATATTCATTAAAAACTAAAATACTTATACATTTTAAAAATTATAGTTAGTGCAAAGTACAATAATTTATAACTAATTATTTATCTATAATCCAATTAAACACAGATATTAAACATCCATGTAACCAATCTTTACATAAAAAACCTCATATAAGAAAATTTTCACATAAAAAACACACATATAGAAATCATTTAGGAGACCAGGCAATCCAGAGATGTAATAGTTCCATATATATATATAAAATTTCCTCTTATTAATATTGCTAAAAACTCTTAATTTAAAACCTTCTTTGAATTTTTCAACTTATATATATGAAGCATATATAAATATCGCTTCAATATATAATGCATGGTGACATTTTATTATCACATGGGCCTAGTGCACTACAGAGGAATTTGGTTATTCCACTCTTATTTGAATATCAATAAAAATAGCTCATATATAATGCATTTTAATATAAAATATAAAGGTGGTAATCTATCATTAATTTTGATAAAGTATAATCATGGAATTATTATAGTCCATACAGTCGTAACTCAATTTCCAAATTATCCAGAAATTTCTCTTATTTTTCTTTATAGTTTTTTAAATTTTAAATTGAACAAAAAAAATATAAAGGAATACTTTTTAAAAAGAAACTAGGAAAAGTCTATTGTGAAATGAATTAAATTACATTTTGTAATAAATAAATAAATAAATAGTACTGTTCCATTTAGATATAGACATTTGATCTATAGTTTTGGAAATTTATTCAAGGTTATGCCGAAATGTTCTTATATTAATTACTTGATAACACAAACTTTAAGATTCAGCTGTAAAAATCTTAGAAAATGCTTCTAATTTTTCAAATATTATAGAATTTACTATATGCTGTACCCTATAATTTTAAACTGTTTGGTTTTAAAAATATTATCTGTTGGTAGCATTTTTCATTGGTTTTAACACAAATTATTTAATTGATTAACAGAATAATATATCCAGATGACTTTTTCAAAATACTATAAACTGATAATTGATATCAACTTTTGCTTCTAAATAATAATAAAAAACATTCTTTGACAAATATTGCTAGTCACCTGCAAATACTGTATTTATATAGCATTGTTTAATAAACATTGCCATTTTTCATGTTCAGGAATGATTTATATGATAGTACAGATAATTATATTTGGACAATTTCAATAAAACTTAAAATAACTGTTGTAATAAACTAGTAATTTTCAAATATTTTTTTAGCTTATAATCAAACAAATACTGTTTTTATTCAGTAGTTAGAGAAATTTTTATAAGCACTTTGGACATTTATTTTCATCATCAGTTTTTAAAAAAAGTTACCAATGCTAAGTACACATTTTTTAAAATAAAACCACTCAATGTTGTCAAGCGTTGGTGGTCGAGTGGTCAGCACAGCCGCCTTACAAGCAGTTGTCCGGGATATGCGGGTTCGCTACCCGGCCGATGCTTTGACACATGAAAAAAAAAATCACTCAATGTTAAATTTTATTGAAATATTTTTTTTATAAATATCTGCTAGCTTTGATTAGCAGTTGTTTTGTCAGAATTTGACTTAATATGATTAGATCCAATTTCATTAATTTTATTGAAGTTTAGATTGTTGTAGAGTCTTACTTAGTAATGATAAATTCCAAATTTAGATTCTTAGTTTATATAGTTTTTGACTGTTATCATGATATATATATATGGGTATGTGTCTGTATGTAAGTGATTAGTATATGTATGAATAATATTAAGTTTAAAATATCGATAAAAATATTCATGTAACATAATTGCATTTTATTATATTTTGATTTATCAATTTTCTCTCTGAGCAGGAAAATCTTAAACACAGACACGCTCTTTTACACAAGTAAATATATATATGTTTTATGTGTATATTATTTTAAATGTTGCAAAACATTTTGTTTTAGGGTTATTTATTGTGTCGCTCTCTTTATTGAAGGAAATGATGAAAGAGGTCGCCTTCTGCGAAGGACACTCTCTAGGTATTTACTTCTTATGGTGGTGCTCACAACTCGCTATGTTAGCGTCACTGCAGTTAAAAGATTTCCCACTTTGGATCACGTAGTAGATGCAGGTTAGTTTTGAGTTATATGACTTAATCAATACTCATATATATGGAATACTAATTAACATTAAAATCCTAACTGAAATTTTCTCTCTCTCTCTCTCTCTCT
>JAQFVV010000033.1:9102282-9159782 GCA_028023455.1 Epiperipatus broadwayi
AAAAATTGAATAAATTTGAGAAAAGAAATTATTAGAGAGCTCAAAATTTTTACCTCTTCACTCGAGTCTGTCAATTCTTGTACTCCTCGATTATACAATTAATTGGCACGATTTTGGGAGTCTGCCAAGCTCTATTACTATTGGTCAATCCTACTTGGATTTATAAATAACTTTCTAAAGTTTTAAACTGATAATGTAACACTTAAACACTATCTAATTATTATTTAAAACTAATTATTATATTTAAATCAATTTAAACACTTTTAAAATAATTTTCAAAACAATATTTAATAAAATTATTCACTTCTTATTTTTATTATGATGTTTAATAAATTCTATCCATTTCTACTATAATATTATTTAAATACTTTAAAATATTGGTATTAATTGAAACAAGTGCTTGTATAAAAATATTCCAGACAATTACGTAATCGTTTCCGGTGTTTTGTCTATTTTTGTCTGTCTTAATAAATTTACTGCACTTATATTATATAAAAATTTTTATATAAAATTTTGAAGAAATAATTTAGAAAAAATATAGAAATAAATACAATTCTCAACATCATAATATTTACTATTCAAATACATTATACTAATTTTTATTATTTAATATAGTTTATAAATTTAAATACTATATAATATTAATTTATTCTAAGTTTTAAAGTTATTAAAATTGACTTATTAAATACATTTTTATTACTGATAGCTGTGTTATTTTAATATGGCCAGCTTTTACAACCATATGAGCAATTCTTTAATCTTTATTTAACTAATTTTTTAAATGATTTTACGTATCAGGTATTTGTTTTAGCTTTAAATTGAACTTTACAGACTCTATAAATTTAATATATTCAATACATCAATAAATATATTATCAAATTTAAATTTTTTTTAGTAATTGACCATTATAACTATTTCTTGACCTATAGAAAAGGGTACAATATATATATCCTTACTTTTTGAAGCCCTAGTATGGTTTTAAAAAAATGTCTTTGATATAGTTTTACTAAAGGATTTGTAAATAAGTTGTTAGTATTATTGTTATTAATTGTTTTATTGTTATTTAGTTCAGGTTTATTTATTTATTATGATATATGCTTTGTTTTGAGACAGATCATTATAATGACAATATATGTATATAATTATGAGAGGGTGTATAAAGAAATAATCATTAGCAGTTGTATTTAAATTGCTAAATAAAATTATATTGTACCTTTATTTATTTATTTATTTATTTTTAAACATTATAAAAGATATAGTAGTATTATTATGGTTGTTTAAATATTCAATTGGGTTGTAGATTACAACATAAATTTTTCAATGTAATATTTATGTATATTTTTTATTGACCTTATTTTTTTTACTTTTATTTTGTTATTTAAGAAAAAATATTTTAAAACTGCTAAACAATGGTGTTAACGATTTTTTTAAATCAGCATGTGATTTACAATAATAGGAGAGCTGGCTATGGAATGCAGGATAATTGTCATCATCCTTACTGGTTGATAAAAATAAAAAAAGAAGACATTACTTTTGTTAGTCATTTCTCCAAATTTTTCTTATAAATTTCTTTACAAAAATTATTGGATTAAGGATTAATACTAAAGATGATTGGCTAAATTCAACTTTATCATTTTGGGGCATTTGCCTTTCTACTTGCTCATCAAACAACATTGGAAACTTCATGAAGCATAAAACCTCAAAAGTAAATCAGCGTTCTTAAATAAGTTTAAAAAATAGCTACCATAATTATAGTGATACATTTTATTATAACTTCCAAATTTTTTAATGATCCAAAAATAATATTCACTTAACCGTGTATATAATTGAATATCAAGGAAATGACTGAAATTAATGGTTTTAACAACAAGAAGAAAATCTCTTAATTTACTTGTAATGTGTACATATTTTACGTCACTTCAAGCCATTTTAAAATGAATAAAAACAGTTAAAGTGCTGGAAATAACTAGCTGATTTAAATCACTGGACACTAAAGCAGACAGATGGTAACAAAAATAAAATTTATCTTTTTTTTTTATTGTCTATTTGGTTATGTAACATTTAATATATCTTTATGAAAGAATATACAACTGAAATCTTTAGAAACCAACTTACAAATTTCTTTTGAATGTTAAAATTTTAAGAATGATGAAAGTCAATTTTAGTATATATGTTTGTTTATTTATTTTAAAGACATTTTATAGCTTAAACTACACGAATATGTTGTAATTATAAATATATATAATATTTATTTTTTGTTTGTTTTTTATTTGATTCACGTTTGCATACAGGTGTACTAAATAATAAAAGTCATTTGTCAGTTAAATTGAAAGGCAATAAATTATATTTCATTGCATAGGAATTGTATAAATGTACAAATTTATAGAACTAGAATTTATAAGTAATATCATTGTTTAATAATTATCTTAGTTCTTCAATTATTATTCTAACAATTTGGTTGCATTTATTCATATCCATTAAGTCTTATAAGTTAAAATATTTAATATTTCATACTTGTGTGCATTATATATCTTAGTGCCAATATTTCATATGCTAGTCATTATCTTTATTTGTAATTAAGTCAGTTGACTTTTAAACTTATTTGTTGGTGCAGACATTACTTATTGTTTATTGAGGTTAAAATTATAGTTATAACTTTAGTCCACTATTGTGAAGGTTTTATCTTGGTATTGTTAGTTGTAAAATAGCCTTAGTATGTCAGGCCTGATTTATTACAGTTACTATTATTACTGGATGGAGTGGATAAATTCCCCATCTGTATTGCAGTTCTCCATGAGTTGATAGTGCTTATATGTAATCACATATTCTTAGGTACCTATTGTTGTTTTCGGTGAGCCTCTCAATATATTTTCCTGATGCACTGATACAAAAGGTCTAGGCATCCTATTTTGCCTCAAATGTAGGTGTTATTATGGAAGCCACCATGCTTTTGATGTATTTATGCCAGTTGCATTATAGAGTCTTCTTTTGGGGTTTATCACTCATGAGATTTATTTTAAATTTTCCACCAAATTAGGTGAGGTTGCTTCTATTGTAGTATGTAATGTCAAGATAAGTTTGTTTAAAGGATGTGATTTCTTTAGGATGCACTCAATTATGTTACTGCTTTAAAGTATAAGAATGTCTGTTTTTTGTGCTATCATGATTTGTAATCATTCACAAACCAGCCAACAATATTTTGTAATTGTAAATGTTTGAATTTATAAGCATATGTCCAGTTAGTATAATCCACACATGTTATGTATATAATATGATTATCCCGAACATTTTCCAATGTAGATGTAAATCACTTAATTATATTTAAATGTTTATTTAGATGATTTATATTATGTGGATGTTGAATTTGTAATTTATGTCTGTATAAATGACTCCTAATAAATAGTCCATTCATTGAATCCATTTAATATTTGCTTAATTCGGTCATTTAGTTATTTTCTATTTCAAATTGGTATTTTTTTTAAAAAAAATGTTTTAAAGAAATACATTTATAACTTGAATTATTAATGCAACAATATATCTCCAATTTGTTGATTTATTTGTATATTTATTTAATTTCATGATAGCTTATACAGTTACTATGTGAATATAAATTGCAAATTATAAGTGTTACTGTTAAACCTTATACTTAATTTACAGATAGAAAAATTGAGTATTTGCAAAACAAAACTATTAGTATGTTTCCCAAATATGTATATATGTATATGTATGCTATTATAAATCTAAAGTTGCAATGTTGAAATAAAACTGTATTATTTATTTTATATAAAAGAATGGTTTGAGTTTTATTTGAGATTTATTTATGTTCTTTTTCTCTATTTTTAGTATATCAGTTCTACAAGCTAGCAGATATAAAAGTATTAAACTATTGGTAATTTCTATTGAATAAATATATTTTGGATTCAATAAAATTTCTTTTGTTCTGAATTATATTTGGTATATAATTAATTGTAAGTTAAATTAACCCTGAGAACTAATTAGTAACATACTCTAGTCAATGCTCTATATTATTAAATTTGTCTTATATAGATAACCATGGTAATAGTATATTTTAGTATATTCATTTTGAGGCAGTTTATTTTATCTTAATATATGAATAACATGCTATTAAATAGGTATTACACTTCTTATCTGCATTTATTTATATTGAGTTGAATGATGGATGATATGGTCTTTCTTCTTGCATGGCTCATGCATTTTATTATAGTTGATAAGTTACTATGAAACCTGATTAATTTAAGGTTACCTCATAGGTATATCTTATCCAAATATTTTCTTTTTTTCTAATATAATCTATCCATTATAAATGGTGCAATTTATAGATTGAATTTATAAACCAAATAATGTTAGAGATAACATATTTTCCATTATAAATGGTGCTCAATAATTTAGGCCACATCATTTTTTATGTATGGCATACATGACATGCTACATTGATTATCCACTGTTTATTCATCTTTCTTCATTTATATATTTACCATTATAATTGGCCTATTTAGGGACTTCTTATTTTAATACATTTACATTCCATTATAATTGTCATCCAACATTTGGAGCAATATTTTCTTCTCATATTATATATATATATATATATATATATATATATATATATATATATATATATATATATATATATATATATATATATATATATATATGAAATAGTTTTTGGGTTAAATCATGTGTTTGATTAAATCCCAATGTTTTAACAAAATATTATCCATCATTGTCAAGTTTGACTTTTCAAACAAGACCCATTAGATTTCAAATAGTAATGATCTGGAATGAGAGGTGAATAATGAAATTCAGCATGAAATATTTGAGGACTCAGAATATGCAGATTAGCAAAATATTTATTTACTTCTGTTTCACTATTAATTGATTTCATGTTCATATTAAAGGAAAAAGATAAAATAAATGGTATTCCTAATGTTGGATTTCATTGTACTTCATCAGCTCTATTTAAACCAGATGGTCTTTTTAATATTTTAATTGACTCTCTCATGGTTTTCAGATCATGCTTTTTCAAATTAGCCATCATTTTAGCATTATTTAACTTTTGATTAAAGACATTTTTATATTTATTTAACTTTTGATTAAAGACATTTTTATGTTGATTAATTCATCTATTGGACTGACCTACATAAATTTTTGAGTGTTATAAACATGAAATTTTATAAATCTCCTGGTATTGCAAAAGTGTCATGTCTTTAGTTTTATGGGAAAAAGTCAGCAATTTTATTGCTAGTAAAAAAAACTAGTCTTTATGATAAAATTAATCATTTACTGATTTTATCAGTGACTCCTTTATCACAAAGTAAAACCAATCTATAATTAATTGAACTATTAATTTTATTATTTCTTCCTTTTAGAATCAACACTACTTAACACCATATATATGATGTTTTTATTGCAATCATTAGAAAATAAAATATTTTATTAGTTCTATTTCTTGAATAAATCATCTTATTAAAGAAACAGGATTAACAAAAATATATTCTACTTTCTAATGGTTACAATAAGTATATATATATATATATATATATATATATATATATATATATATATATATATATATATATATATATATATATATATATATATTGTACAGTCGAAACCCACCACCACCACAAGTCAAATCGGATTGAAACTCAGCTGAACCAAAACTGAATTCAAACCCAACTCAACAGCCTAGATAGCAGAAATCGATGGCACAGTGCTATGCGCCAAGAACTAGCTCAATGGTTGGTGAGGACCAGAGACTCCTGAGTAACACTAATATCTAAGAATTTATATACTTTGAATAATTTTATAAATTGAATCATATGTATGTTCGGGTTGCCAACACAGACAGCGGGTATTAACATTTAAATAATTATAAAAAGAATAATGAACTAAGAAACCAAGTATGTTAGAAAATATTTAATAAGAATAATTTGTTTCGTTTCCATAAAACATAGAATGCATTAATTACCTCTAGTCTTTAAGAGAATTTACAAATATAATAAGAGTGGCGGTCCTTAACATATGCCAACAATTATTACACAACATAGAATTCTATGTCTATGCCCCCAACGAGAAATATAAAGGCGGATAAAGTTATTCATTAAGAACGGAAATGATTGTTTTAATTTTATTACGGTGGAATGTGAGATTTATTTTCACGTTCGGAAATCTATTCATGAAGAGCAAAACGTATTTTAGGGCATAACGTTAAAATTGATTTGAAACTTATTGAATTAATAATATATTTGAGAATTTGTTCGACTTTAATTTAAATCACTTCATCATGAATCACGAGCATGGAGCAGGTTTTACCGGAACAGAGATGCGACGGTACTGGCGGCTTACGAGGCAGAGTAAAATTGAAATATGATCGCTAGTCGATGATTGAAGTCCTATGGCTGCTTGCATCTAACAAGTCTTATGCCCTTTGACTAATGAATACGAAAGGAGGTACTTTTTTCCTTGAGAAATTTAAATAAGAGAATATGATCACCGACCAGCCTAACGGAGTGGAAGATTGCCCTGCATCAGCAACGTTCGATGATGATGACTTGATGGTCATCGTTGGAAAATAAAACCCAGTAGAACACTCGACATGATAACTTGATCAATTAATTAAAGTCAAACGAGCTTTTAACAAACTATTTAAAAGTATTTGTAAGTGATATTAATTATGCCCTAATCATCGTGCTCTTACTGAATCTTAATACAAATAACAAAAGTTGAATTAGAATCTATTTAACCCTTTATTGGCCCTTTTGCAATAAAACATTTAACATTATATTTGAGTTAATAAACATTAGTGGAACGAGAAAATAATATTTTAACATTTTGTGAATATATAAACCTTTGTGTATTAGATAGGAGCTGGGGACATAGGTAAAAAACGGAGCTAATAATTGATTATTAGCCAATTATAAAAATAGTAAACATGTAATATTTCTTTCGACTCGATGATTGATAGAACTTATAAATTTAGTTCTAATGGGTGAGAATTACTATTTTAAATTAATATATTATTTGCGTGAGGCAAATAGAACAAAGGAGCTCATCGAGTCGAGAGATTATTGGCATATAATTTTAAATAAACGAACATTAATAAAGCACACAAATATATATATTAACTGAACCACCAAGTAAGAAGGGAAAAGTTTAAAGATTAGAGATTAAAGAATTAAGATATAGATTTACAATAGCGTAAATAAAAGGTGTTAGAAAGATTTTTACATTAGAGAATAAAGAGCTCTTAAAAAGAAGTGTAAAATAAAGTTCGAACTGGCCCGAGAGTTTAGAGTTCATGAGAAATATATTACCCTTCCGTGCTAGGTTCTTAAGTTACACATCCAAGTCAGTGAAACGTAGGCACCATTTGGTTGATTATTGGAACAGCATTTTTAGTAGCTTTTCATGATGTTAGCAGTCTGATCGGTCCGGAAAAGATTCAGCAGCCCCATTGAAGATTTCTTGGGACATTAGGAACCGTAGCCAGATTCCTGATGTTTTAGCCCTCTATCATGATGAAATACAATTTATATGCACAGAGTTCACTGCACTACCCGACAACAAAAGCTAGCCTTTTTCCTGACTTTTCAGGGCTATATATCCTGTTCACTGATGCCTCCGGCTAGCGCTCATTTTATTGTCCATGTGTTTTTTTTATAATTAATTGTTTTCAAATACATTCCCTTGATAAGGCTTTCAAACTAATTAGCTTGAATTCCTTCTCTAATTGAAAATGAATTCTTAAAATCTGAAAAGGATTTAATTAGAAAAATGAATCCTTATCTTTTTCCAATTCATAAAGCTTTACTATTGTTTTTAAGAATTTTAAAGCTTATCGAAGGAATGTAGCTTTTAATCACCGAAACTTTACAAATTATTTAAAGGTGAAAAAAACAAGTATTCCCGACACAATGAAACTTTCGAACAATTATATATATTTAATATTTACAAATATATATACGCACATTCCACGCAATTTAATATATATAAATTCATGAATATTTTATCATGAATTTATTTAGAGAATTGATCAATTTTAAACTAAACTAATTAATTTTGCTACACATTTGAAATAAGTTATTCATTATGGAAATTAGCGTGGATTGAACGTATAAAGCCCCATTGCATCAGAAATTTAAGGTTAGTATTAGGGTAAATAACATGAAGCTAGAATCGAACTCAGATCTGACTGCTTCATTTCTTTTCACTTCAAAAAAAAAACAATGAAAAAAAATGACTTTACTTACGCAGGATATAGTTGCATAAGTGTATAGACTCTGGGAGAACAGCCTGAGTGTGAATAATATAATCTGCCCAAACTACAAAAATTATACATGTCTCACTGCGATCAATTTTTTGAATATTCAACTTATATTAAGTTTAATAAATCGGTCCGTTTATCAAGTCTCATTTTTCCTATGGTCATATCAGTTGTTCTTCTGTATCTATATATCTGTCTCTACAGTTTATCTTACTGTTTCCCTGGATCAGGTGGTACATATTGTTTTAACTGTCTGGCATTGTAATGGTCATAGTCCTGGTCTTTCCTGCTTGGTGTCAAGTTCCCATAGTCTATTGCAGTCAAAAAGTCTATGGTCTTTTCTATTGACATAGGGCACATCCCAAGCATGACTCTTTGGATCCATGGGGGTAAATGATGTCTAATTGTCCGGATGATGTGTTGGTCCTCATATTTGAAGGCTGTAAGGGATTTGAATGTGGTCACTTGCTGGATGAAGTAAGCTGCATATCCCTGTCTCTAGTTTTCTTGATACTTCTGTGTGTTCAGTCTATGCAAGATTCCCTCCTGCCTTTCCTGACTCCAATATTTTTTTAAGATGGCATTTTCATATCCTTGGATCGTGGTAGGTGGTTTTTTTAATAGCTTCCACCATGCCTTGGCAGCTTCTCTTAAGTAGTGGCTCGCTATGATAACCTTTTCTTTTTCTGCTACAGTGTATAGGCAAAAAAAATCCTTAATGCTGTCTATTGGATTTTCTCCTGGACTTCCCCTAAAAATTTGAACTTCCACAGAAGATATAATGGATGGTCTCGGTAGATTTCTTGGACTCATTTCAGGGTTTGTCTTCCATGTAGTCTGAACATCTTCCTTTTCCCTCTCTGTATTTGGATCAGCTTCTTCCACTGTTTCGTGACTGACCTCATCTTCACTGTCATCCTCTTTGCTGTCCACAACTTCTTTTGGTGTGGTCTGATCATCATTTTTTTTGGAGCTTTGTAAGTGCCTATTGCTTGAGGATGCTTTGCAATTTCTGGGTTGGTTTGGATGCCTCGTGCTTCCTCAAGCCTTAAAATTCTTTCCATCATCATCATCATTATTTTTCGATCTTCTCTCATTTCTTCGAGGATCATATGAAAACTCGCTCGATCATCTTGAGCCGTCTTTCTGCTTTGTTGGTTGCACTTTTTTTTACTGATATGATTCTTAAAAGTGATCTCTCATTCACTGGGGGTGGTTGAAGGCACATCACTATCATCAGTCAATCCTTGATCTAATTGTTCATCCATCTTTGCAAGTGAATCAATATAATAAACAACGTGAATTAACTTATAGTACTCTCTGTATGCTTAAAAAATATTTTTTCTTCAGTAATTTTAACTAGGTATCTGACTACAGGTCCATTGTCCCAATCTTCATTAGCTGCTGCATATTATTTCCCCAATCTATGTAATCTGCTTTTTTTTTTTTTTTAGTTTACCTACGTTTTGTTGATTAGCTCTTTATATTAACTCTTTGAGTGAGACATGTATTCAAAAATATCAAAGATAAGAAAAAACATTATTCACTTTCCCTTTGTTCAACTGTTCTGTTCTCCCATGTCTGAAAAAAAAACTATACAGTGATATACAAATATTATGTATTAGCAGGTAGAACAAATAATTCTGTATTAAACACACTTGGTTTTTATTATGGCGATTGACCCACTACTGTGCTGACAATCAAATTTGCTGACAAATTTATTTATATGGGTGCCAGTGAGCAAAATGAAATCAATAGGGCATGTGATATAACCCATTGACCCCCAAACCACATATGATTGACTTAATTTTGAGAAAACAATTGAATTGATGATGAATATTTAATAATGAATAATAGATAACGCGTTCCTGACCTGAGTTTAAATATAGGAGTTTAAATATTACTAAGCATGAGGCTTCTCACACACAAAGAAATGTCAAAATTAATATTACAAGAACTTTTATTGGTGATATTATTCTAAATCTTGCTAGCATGAAAGCGTGCAAACCATTTAAGCATTTTGCCAACTGCATCTGGCTGCTTGGTGTACACAAAGGGTCTTCACCTTCTTTGAGATTACTCTAGAAATTATTGTCATTAAAGTGTAATGTCACACTGTGTCGGACCGCTTGACAGATAATTCCCAGTTTGAAGGTCTTCGCCTACTTTGAGGCTACTAAAAATACAGAGCAAACATTAAATATATGTGCTAGCAAGCAATACTGTAAAATTAAGACTTTTAACATGGTATCACAACGGATATCTTATATTATAAAACTAAGATACTAATTAATTTTGACATAGAAAACATTTCATTTATGACATAGACAAAATTATTTCACTTATTTTACTCCTATGCTTTGATCTGCTCTTACTACTTTGCTAACGATATTTTCTTACTGTCATGAACGCGTATAAACAAACGTATAATATATATATATGGATATATAGTACACGTATAACTAATTACACATATACTTAAATAATTATTCTAACAGTCTTTTGCATTTAAAAAAAAAAATCTTGAATACATTTAACTATAAAGAAGAGAATTAGAAAGTGATATTTTAATTTATTAAATCATTTCAGTTATGCATTATAAATCGCATAACTTTTTCAAATATATAAAACATTCTACAAACATATCACTTTAAACATTTAATTTATTGAGATCTGAGTAACTAAAACAAAATTACTATCTCCAGGGCATGTGTGGGGTTTATTAAGTCGAGCCACAAAAATTGGGCAGCCAAAAACATAACCATGTACCGGTCGAAACCCACCACAACCGCAAGTCAAATCAGATTGAAACTCAGCTGAACCAAAACTGAATTCAAACCCAACTCAACAGCCCAGATAGCAGAAATCGACGGCACAGTGCTATGCGCCAAGAACTAGCTCAACCATTGGTGAGGACCAGAGACTCCTGATTAACACTAATATCTAAGAATTTATATACTTTGAATAATTTTATAAATTGAATCATATGTATGTTTGGGTTGCCAACACAGACAGCGGGTATTAACATTTAAATAATTATAAAAAGAATAATGAACTAAGAAACCAAGTATGTTAGAAAATATTTAATAAGGATAATTTGTTTCGTTTCCATAAAACATAGAATGCATTAATTACCTCTAGTCTTTAAGAGAATTTACAAATATAATAAGAGTGGCGGTCCTTATCATATGCCAACAATTATTACACAACATAGAATTCTATGTTTATGCCCCCAACGAGAAATATAAAGGCGGATAAAGGTATTCATTAAGAACGGAAATGATTGTTTTAATTTTATTACGGTGGAATGTGAGATTTATTTTCACGTTCGGAAATCTATTCATGAAGAGCAAAACGTATTTTAGGGCATAATGTTAAAATTGATTTGAAACTTATTGAATTAATAATATATTTGAGAATTTGTTCGACTTTAATTTAAATCACTTCATCACGAATCACGAGCATGGAGCGGGTTTTACCGGAACAGAGATGCGACGGCACTGGCGGCTTACGAGGCAGAGTAAAATTGAAATATGATTGCTAGTCGATGACTGAAGTCCTATGGCAGCTTGCACCTAACAAGTCTTACACCCTTTGACTAATGAATACGAAAGGAGGTACTTTCTTCTTTGAGAAATTTAAATAAGAGAATATGATCACCGACCAGCCTAACAGAGTGGAAGATTGCCCTGCATCAGCAACGTTCGATGATGATGACTTGATGGTCATCATTGAAAAATAAAACCCAGTAGAACACTCGGCGTGATAACTTGATCAATTAATTAAAGTCAAATGAGATTTTAACAAACTATTTGAAAGTATTTGTAAGTGATATTAATTATGCCCTAATCATCGTGCTCTTACTGAATCTTAATACAAATAACAAAAGTTGAATTAGAATCTATTTAACCCTTTATCGGCCCATTTGCAATAAAACATTTAACATTATATTTGAGTTAATAAATATTAGTGGAATGAGAAAATAATATTTTAACATTTTGTGAATATATAAACCTTTGTGTATTAGATAGGAGCTGGGGACATAGGTAAAAAACGGAGCTAATAATTGATTATTAGCCAATTATAAAAATAGTAAACATGTAATATTTCTTTCGACTCGATGATTGATAGAACTTATAAATTTAGTTCTAATGGGTGAGAATTACTATTTTAAATTAATATATTATTTGCGTGAGGCAAATAGAACAAAGGAGCTCATCGAGTCGAGAGATTATTGGCATATAATTTTAAATAAACGAACATTAATAAAGCACACAAATATATATATTAACTGAACTGCCAAGTAAGAAGGGAAAAGTTTAAAGATTAGAGATTAAAGAATTAAGATATAGATTTACAATAGCGTAAATAAAAGGTGTTAGAAAGATTTTTACATTAGAGAATAAAGAGCTCTTAAAAAGGAGTGTAAAATAAAGTTCGAACTGGTCCGAGAGTTTGGAGTTCATGAGAAATATATTACCCTTCCGTGCTAGGTTCTTAAATTACACATCCAAGTCGGTGAAACGTAGGCACCATTTGGTTGATTATTGGAACAGCATTTTTAGTAGCTTTTCATGATGTTAGCAGTCTGATCGGTCTGGAAAAGATTCAGCAGCCCCATTGAAGATTTCTCAGGACATTAGGAACCGTAGCCAGATTCCTGATGTTTTAGCCCTTTATCATGATGAAATACAATTTATACGCACAGAGTTCACTGCACTACCCGACAACAAAAGCTAGCCTTTTTTCCTGACTTTTCAGGGCTATATATCCTGTTCACTGATGCCTCCGGCTAGCGCTCATTTTATTGTCCATGTGTTTTTTTTATAATTAGTTGTTTTCAAATACATTCCCTCGATAAGGCTTTCAAACTAATTAGCTTGAATTTCTTCTCTAATTGAAAATGAATTCTTAAAATCTGAAAATGATTTAATTAGAAAAATGAATCCTTATCTTTTTCCAATTCATAAAGCTTTACTATTGTTTTTAAGAATTTTAAAGCTTATCGAAGGAATGTAGCTTTTAATCACCGAAACTTTACAAATTATTTAAAGGTGAAAAAAACAAGTATTCCCGACGCAATGAAACTTTCGAACAATTATATATATTTAATATTTACAAATATATATATGCACAATCCACGCAATTTAATATATATAAATTCATGAATATTTTATCATGAATTTATTTAGAGAATTGATCAATTTTAAACTAAACTAATTAATTTTGCTACGCATTGAAAATAAGTTATTCATTATGGAAATTAGTGTGGATTGAATGTATAAAGCCCCATTGCATCGGAAATTTAAGGTTAGTATTAGGGTAAATAACATGAAGCTAGGATCGAACTCAGATCTGACTGCTTCAATATATATATATATATATATATATATATATATATATAGAATATATATATATGCTGCAGAAAGGAATTTGTTATTAACTGAAAAACATCCTTTGACACCTCTTAGAGACATTAAAGGAACCGAGCATGGAAAATTTGTAATGTCCACTCCATACATTCTTGTTGTTGCAGCTGTTATCACTATGTTATTATTTAAATAGTATACAAACATGGAAGAGCTGCTTCCCAACATGCATTAGACAGCATCGTTAGTTTATTGGCTTTTTACCTATGAGTTTAAGATTAAAAAGCAACCATGGTCTTTCTATTCAGTTGTCAGATATGGCAGAATGAATGTGTGCATGAATAAAAAAAACTCTAATATATATATACAATAATGTCAGACAAGCATAAGACAGCCACTTATTTCCAGGAGGTTGTAATGTCACCAGCTAAGGCAATGACTGGTACCAAAGGTGAAGGGTAATCTTCTGATTGCAGACCAAGGCTACCATTTGATAATGACTTTTTATTTAGGTACACAAAACTGCAGATCCCTTTCAAGTAAAGTAAGATTGCAGGAATTAGAATAAGAATTGTCTTATATTAAATAGGACATTATTGGTCTTGTAAAGTTAGAAGAAAAGATGAAGAGATAATTGATATAAAAAGTTGGCATGATTACTATTATAAAAGCACAAATATTGGAAATAGTAGTGGAGTATGATTCATTATAAATAAAAAATGGAAAAACAACATTGTGGAGATTAATTGTGTATTGGACAAAATGGAACAATTACTTATTCAATATAATATCAGATACCAAACGCAGATTATTCACATTTATGCCCCAACATGAAGAAGTAGAACATATTATATGGATATACAAAAGGTTTTTCATCAGAATAAATAACTTTTTAAAATTGTTATGGGAGCTTTTAATTTTAAAATTGGTAAGCAAAGAAAGATAAAAGTGTGGTAGGTAAATTTGGTTATGGTAATAGAAATGAGAGAGGTCATAGATTTGTTGATTTTGCAGAAAAGAAAGAGTTTATATTAAGAAATCTTTTTTTGATAAAAATGTTAAAAAGAAAAAGGACATGAAAACATCCATATGAAGGTACAGCAGAATTTGATTATATTTTGACTAACAGAAAATACTTATTTTAAGATTGTAATGTTCTTAATATATTTAGCACAGGAAGTGATTATCGATTAGTAAGATGTGAGATATTTGTTAATGTGAAACCAGAGAGCCAAATTATTAAGAAAAATAATATTTAAAGTCGATATCCCTAATCTATAGATACATTTTAATGAATTTAAATTAGTACTTTAAAATCGGTTTTAAATATTAGTAGATTTTAAACATGATTCAGATTTGAATGAAATTATTAAAAAAATGACTGATACACTTTTCAAAACTGCAACAAAGATAGCTCATAGAACAAAGGAGAAATTGATTAATAAAATTTCTACTAAGAGTAGAGAATTAATAAAGAAAATAATGAATATAAAGTTATATACAAATGATGCATTAAAAGAGATTGAATATCTAAAATTTGTATGAAAAGAGTTGGTAATGATATAAGAAAGTATAATTGTGAAATAGCAGGAAGACTGCAGAAGAGAATAAATTCCTCAAGCATATAAAATAACACTTTGGTATTGGTAGGAAACATATCTCCAATAAAAAAAAAAGATAATATGCAACTATTAGTAAAAAGAGAGATGACATCATGAAATGGGTAGAAGAGTTCTATCAAGAATTATATAATAATAAAAAACAAGTATCTCCTACATCTATTATATCTTGTGATTTGCCCAGAATTTTAAATGAAAAGTGAGATATGCAAATAAATATATAAAGATAGGAAAAGCTCCAGGTAATGCTGGAATAGAAAAAAAAATTGATAAAGTTATATACCAAATGTCTAAATTATAAAGATCTACCAAATGGATTGGAAGAATGCATTATTAATATTAATATTTAAAAAATAAAATAAAGAAGATATTAAATATTACAGACCTATCAGCTGTTTATCAGTTTTATACCAAATTTTTACAATTCATCTAGAGAAAACATGGGATTTCAATCAACCAAGAGAATAAGATGGATTTGAAAGTAGTTTTCATAAAGTATATCATATCCAAGTATTGAAAGAAGTGAATATGATCTGCAGTTATACTTTGAATTTGTAGATTATTAAAAGTCATTTGATTTTATAAGCATTTTTTCTGTGATTAAAGCATTGGATTATCAAGGTATACATCCAGGATATTGTCATATTCTAAAGAATATTTATAAAAATGCATCAGCAAGAATTAAATTACATAGTGATACTAGGAGGTTAACATTAATAAGGGTGTAAAATGGAGTGACTCCATATCTACAAATTTTTTTACAGCAGTGCTGCAGGAACTAATGTTGTGGATTAAAATAGGAAACTAAAAAAGTTAAAATAAATGGAGATTATTTAAGTCATTTGGATTTTGCAGATGGTTTTGCAAACAATGCTTTAAAGCTTGAGGAAATGTTACAGGAGTTTTCAGATGAAAGGAAGAAAGTAGAACTAAAGATAAATGTTAAAAAGACTAAAGTAATATTCAATGGATTTTTTCATAAGATGAAAATAAATATTGATTATGGTGAACTAGATGATATTAATGACTACAGATACCTTGATCAGATTATTTTTCTAGATGAAAACATAATGAGTGAAATCAATCATAGAATTAAACTTGGAGTGCTTTTGATAAAAATGACTTAATAATAAATGGAAATATGCCTATGTGTTTGAAAAGACAACTTTTTAATAAATGTGTTTTACCAGTTCTTACTTATGGACTTGACATTTGGACACTTAATAGATTTTAGATAACTCAAAGAAGTAGGGAGAGATGCATGTTAGAAGTAACAAAAAGAGATTGAAGACACAATGTATGGGTAAGAGAACAAACAGGCATTGCTTACATCATTGAAACAATTAAAAGTCTAAAGTGGAGTGGGGCTGGATATATTTCTAGAAGAGATAATAATAGGTGAAAAATTGAATCTTAAACTGGATTTCATGTGATTGTAAAAGACCCAGAAAGATACCACATGTGAGATGGATAGATAAAATAAAAAAGTACAGGGGTGATGTGGAGAAGAAAGGCTAGAGATCAGGGAAGGTGGATTAAAATTGGAGAGACCTTTATCCTCCAGTTGATTGATAATTGTTGACAATGATGATAATATGGCATTATATATTGTTGATACTAAAAAGAAGCAAATATAATTGATAATTCAATTAATTATAGAGTGGTTTCACATTATATTAAAGGAATCACTGATAAGACTATAATTTTGACATAAAGAATTTTTTTTACTAAAAAAATGGTGATTTTTCTATAAACCTAAAGATAGAATAAATTACATGTTTACAGAACTTGAAAGCTATGTAGGCCATTCTAAAAACTCATTAATGTCAGAATTAATGAACATGAAAATGCCTTTAATTGGAAATTAAATACATCAGCTTTTACTTCATATATTTTAAAATTTACCACAAACATAATTTTGATTATGCTACAATACCTGCTAATTTGGAAAAGTCTCATTTTAGAACCATGAGCAAGTGGAATAAAATATTAAAAAGACCAACTCGTTTAAATAGAGCTGATGAATTGCAACATATTCCAGTCTTATGAAGATCACTTATTTTATTTATCTTTTGTAATACAAACTTGAAATCAAATAACAGTGAAACTGGAAAAATAAACATTTAGTTAATCCACATATTCTGAATGCTCAATTACTTCACATCCAATCTCATTCTTTATCTCACACTCAATATAGTTCCTATTTGGGATCTCATGGATTTTTTTGAAAAGTTAATTTTGACAATGGTGAATGCTATTTTGTCATAACATTGGAAATTAATCAAAACTAAGACATGATTTAATATAAAAACTACTTTTATTTACATTATATAACCATGAAAACATTATATATATATATATATATATATATATATATATATATATATATATATATATATATATATATATATATAGCCTTTTATGTTGAATAAATATATGTAAACAATCAGATCTCGGTCTATCCGAAGTGAGTTTAATATATTTACAATCTATTACATTATAAATATCTACCAGTGTAAAAATTATTTAACCATTATTATTCACTATATATGCAGTTAAGAAAATCTCATTTCATCAAGTGAACTGAAGATTTGAAATATCTGACTTTTTTTACCAGAAGTGACCATTGTAGTTATATATATATTATGATTTCTTTGAATATTATATATATGTAGTTATATATATATTATGATTTCTTTGAATATTATGCTATAATATATATTAAATAAGAGAACAGCACTGCTGATATATCTAAGATCTGATTGCTTATATATGTTCATGATACTAGTTTGTATCATTGCACCCCAACCGTAGCTTCTCCACATTGTAATCATTTACCATCAAATAAAATAATATCATTTATATGCACAAATTTTGTGAATAATCTGAGATAAAAAAATTAAATACCATTTTTTTTTTAAACATGAAGATTTAATAAAAATTGAAAACGAAAGTAAAGCAAATGTTATCGTTTAACACCAAGTTCCATTTTAATGCTTCAGATAGTTTACCAGTAATAATAGTTTTCTCTTGTATTGTAAAATGGAAAATTGTATAATACAAATAGCCTTTAGTGTATAATTAGATAATTTCAAATATTAACACAAACCTTTTAAATAAATGAATAAAATATCTTAGACAATTCAATAAAATCAATATAGAAATCATAACATGTATTTATTAATTATATTTGGATTTGAAAGTATTTTCTTTGCAATCATTAATGATAACATTCTATTTTTGTTATTAGAGAAATTTTCATCATCCATGGCTTAACTTTAAAAGGTTTATGTGCTCTTAGAGATAATGAAGGTATATTAATAATTTTTATTAGTCATGTATTAGACTAAATATTATTTACTAATAAGTAATATTTATGTAGTATAATTTTCACTATATCACTCTTAAAACACAAGTAGGGACTGGGACAACTGCTGAGTGCTTGTTCTTAAATAAAATGTGCATCTTGGTGATTAGAGATTTTATTCACATGTTGTTTATATCTTTATGACTACATCCCCTTACAAGGTGTTAAAAATAGCTAGAAACCAGTTCCTACCTTGTGTGTCAGTAGTGTAGTAAAAATTATATTGCAGAAATATAAATCATTAGTAGATAATTCTTGTCTAATGAATGACTAATAAAAATATTATTACACCTTCATTTAGTGGATACTTTATAGTTATATTATTTATTTTTGTTTATTATTATTTCAAGTATGGACAGAAGTATTTGTGTACTAGATTGGTTTTGAAGCATTATTTAAGTTATACAAATACCTCATAGTTATACTGAATTTTTATAGATTATAAAATCCATTACTTTTGGTTCCCAAACCTTTTCAATTCTAAAAATTTTTAGATTTCAAGACCAGATCATGCATCACCTCATTGAAAATTGAACCTTTGCTAAAAGTGTAAACTAACAATAATTTTACTATTTGTGTTCTGAATAAAAAAAAATATATATATATATATATATATATATATATATATATATATATATATATATTTTTATATATATATATATATATATAAAGTTTCTTTAAATTACATAACTTCAATCTTTTAAAAAACTTTTGCTTGGGGCAATGTAATTCAAAATAATTATATACAGAGTGTATATTAGAAAAACCTTGGTTTAATACTTTAACAGCATGGTATGCAAAGTATTTTCATAGCAATAGTTGCCCAAAAAGCTTGTGATGTTTACAAAAGAATAAAAAAGAGTGGGGTTTTGCATAAAATTTGAATATTGGTTTGTAAATAAGTTAATTTAAATGGACCATTTTTTGATAGGGAAAAACAGAAGGTTTTTGTTGATTGCATGTTTATTTATTGGAAAAATGTTAGATCTCTTTAACTTTATGTTTATCATCATTAGTTTTAGAAAAGACAATCCTGTTAGATGTAAGTTCAAGGCTGTGACAATGTTTAGACTCATGTTCAAAAAAATAGATTTAACTTTCATATTAGTTTGTATTGGTATCTGCATTGTGTAATTTTTATAGATATATTGACATGTGATTCCACATAATAAACTGCATGATAGTTGTATATAAGTTGACACACAATTTGGAAATTCTGCTCTTGGGGGGGGGGAGGTTTATACCTTCATATTGTTAATTAGGCAATTCAGTTTATTACAGGGATATGTGTGCCAATCTACCTACAAAAATTGCACAGTACAGATACTAATATAATCAAACTAAGACTAATATGGAAGTTAAATCTATTTTTTAACATGAGTCTAAGCATGATCATAACTTTGAACTTATATATGCCAGCATTTTATGCTCTGAAAGAAACAATTCTAAACATAAAGAGGCCTGATATGCCAACAATATACATGCAATCAACAAAAAAGAATCTTGTCTCCCCTTATCAAAAAGTGACTCATTTAAATTAACTTATTTACATACTATAATCAAATTTTATGCAAATGCTACTTTGTGTTTATACTTTTATAAACATAACAAGCTTCTTAGACAACTATTGCTACAAATATGACTAATAGTTAGTCGAAAGCATGCTTAGCATACCAAGATGTTAAGATATTAAACCAAGTTTTTCTTTATATACATTTTGTATGTATTTATTTTAAATTATATAAATAACAATATAAAACTTTATAACATAATACAATGTAATTTACTTTATATAATTGTTTGAAAATACATTTAAGTTTTTGATTGAATAATTGGATTTTTTTGAATAATAATTAAGGTTTTCGGGTTAAAACATTTTATCTAAATTTATATTTGTTATTTTAGAATGTGTATTTGATTCCTGATTATTAAGTATTTTTTTAAAGTTGTTATACAGACTGAAACGTTAAATAGCGCTTTTGATATATTTGTTCAGGTAGATCATATTGGAATATAGAGAAAAATTATTATCGGTTTGTTTTTTTTAATTTACAGTAGTTTGTAAAATAATCAGGAACACTTTAAATAAATAAAATCATTTGGAGTAATATTTGTAATTTGCGGAACTATTTTTTAGTATTAAAAAAAGAGAGAATATTATTTAGTAAATTAAAAAAACACACAATTAAATTGTATAAAAATTCAGTCTCATCTATCATTCGTTTTCAAATAACTTTTTTTAATGACACTTAATTTAAGAACTTTTAATTACAAACTTGTTTGCTCTTAAAAAAAAAAAAAAACCTGAAATTAATCAGCCATTTAATTTTAAAAAGATTTATTGATTTAGAAGACAGATTTAAAGTTTATTGTCTATTATAATATATATAAAACTAAGTGCCTTAAAGCTTGCCTGCCGTAATTTTTAATTAATTTGGTTTTTATTTTTATTTTTAATTTGAAAATAAAGCGATCCATTCATTTATTAAAAAAAAAACAACAGAATTTAATTAAAAATATTGCAAAAATTTAGGAAACAAAATAAAACTTATATATATATGTATGTCTATAAGGTCATGTGATAGTAATTATGTAACTACTTTCAAGTGGTATCATTTGCTTCTCATCAATAATAATGTATCATTGTTTGCTCCTTTTAACACCTTTAATAAGCTTCATGCATTTAGATGCACATAATACAAATTATTTTATATATCTATTTTTTGGAGTAAATCATACTGTTAACAAGCCTCATAATAGGATTATTGTACGCTTTGCTTTTTGAATGCAGCACAGAGGTGAAAGCAGAGAACTAAAGAATTAATTATTTCTGAATTGTTTCTTAGCTAAAAAAAAAAAAAAAAAAAGATTTAAAACGGTAATGAGTCTATCATTTGACTTATAAAAAAAATTATTGCATAATACTGTTTTTTAGATTTTAAGTTTCAACTTTAATGACTAAAATTAATATGTACATTTAAAAAAGTAATGTTCTGCGATGTCTAACCAAATGTATAAAATCTGCAGATCGTTATGTACGTAAAAATGTCATATCATTTAAATTATATCACAGGCCTTATTTCAGCTTTTGCTTTCTATTTTCACAGATGAATGGATATTAGGTCAAAAATAAAAAGTAAATTCTACAAGGGTTTTCGAATTTACAACTTGATTGAGTTGAGTTATTTTGTTGACATAAAATGTCACTATCTCTACAACTTAATTTAACATGTCACCGGAGAGTTGATGAAATAATGATAATAGATGTATAAGTTAAGTCTGTTTAGACAAAAATTATATATGTAAGTTAAACCATTCAAATCGTTTATTATAGCACATGATAGTTTTATTATAATAAAAAGCTCAAACAAGGCACAAAAAATATATAGTTTTTTTTTTTTTTAATTTAAAAAAAAAATGAAACAAATTGATGTTAATTAACTATGTAAAAGCATAGAAATAAAATTAAATATGTAAAACAAAAGAAAAGAAACAAATATCAATTATTTTTTATTAGATCTGTTTATCAAATATGATTTTTAATTGACAGAAAGATATTATTTTATAAGTCTTTGTTGGGCACCAACTTGAATGAAAACATCAATCCATGAAGAATACTTAAATTTATTGAACAAATGCATAATTTGCATGACAAATGAAGACAACCATAATCAATGCAAAGGCTAAATGTTAAGTTCTTAAATATTATCATCATTGTTCAATAGGCAACAAATTATTGAAAATAAAACAATAAATTGAAAGATTGAAATATGAAGGATAAATGTACAAGATTAGAGTATTAGTTGGCAGTGCATATTTTGATTTTGAGAATAGTTCAAAATAAATCATGTTTAGCCTTTAACTATTAACAATAAATATGTTACATTTTTGATATCTCTTTATAAAAATTTATTCTAGAATTTGAAAACAGTAAAGTTTTTTTTAGTTTCCTTTGACTTTTTAAAATGTCTTTAAAAGATTATTTAATTGTGTTACTTTTGGAGAAATAATGCCTATCTTTATAAAATTAAACTCAGTAAAACAACAATATATAGAAATCTCCCCTTAAGTGAATTACACTATTTAAGATGTAGAGACAAATGAATACATTTTTATACTTAGTAAGAAAATATATTATTAGCCTTAGAAAGAGATTTTAAAAGATATGGTTGCCAATCTCTATAAATAGTATTAATGATACAATCTTCAACAAGAATAGATAGTTATGTTTTAAAAAATACTAACTAAACATATCAAATATTAGCTGTTTTATAAAGTGATAAAAACTTTTGAAATATTACAAATTTGAAAAGTGCTTAAAATAAATAGTTTTGGAAATAAATCATCTGTATAAATGTGCCAAATTAAGAATTTATTAAATTATATAATTGAATATTTATAGTTGATATTTCTAATCTTCAGAAACATTCTAATGAATTTAAATTAGAACTTAGAAATCGGTTTCAAGTATTAAAAGATTTTGAACATGATTCAGATTTGAATGAAATTAATAAGAAAATAACTGATGCACTTTTAAAAACTGCAACAAAGATAGCTGGTAGAAAAAAGCAGCAATTGACCAATAAAATTTCTACTGAGACTAGAGAATTTATGATGAAAATAAGGAATATAAAGATATATAAAAATGATGCATTAAGAAAGATCAAATACCTCAAATTTTGTAAAATTGTGGGAAAAAAAGTTGATAATAATATAAGAAAGTATAATTGTGAACTAGGAAAACTGTAGAAGAAAATAAAAGTCTCAAAAGTGTAAAACAATATTTTGGTATTGATTGAAAACTTATATCTGCAATAAGAAAAAAATGGTACTTTTACTAAAAAGAGAGATGACATCATGAAATGGGTGGAAGAGTTCTGTCAATAACTATATAGTAATAGAGAACAAATATCTCCTACAGATATTATATCTTCTAAATTGTCCAGGATTTTAAATGAAGAAGTGAGACAAGCTCCAGGTAATGATGGAATTACAATCAATATATTAAAAAAAGCAGGTGAAGAAATAGAAAATATTTTGACAAAGTTATATACAAAAGAATTCAGTATTAATATTAATATTTAAAAATAGTGATAAAAAGATATTACAAAGTACAAACTTATCAGCCTTTTATCAGTTTTATATATAGTTTTTACCAAGATAATTGCAACTCATTTACAGATAATATTGGATTTTAACCAGCCAAAAGAACAAAATGGATTTAAAAGTGGTTTTACTACAGTATATCATATTCAAGTATTGAAAAAAGTTCTAGAAAGGACTAATAAATATGAGTTGCTATGATGCTTTGGACTTGTACATTATGAAAAGTCATTTGATTATATAAGCCTTTTTTTGGTGATTAAAGCATTGGATCATTAAGATATATAGGCAGGATATTGTCATATTCTGAAGAATATTTACAAAAATTCAACAGCAACAATTAGATTACATAGTAAGATTAACATTGAGAAGGGTGTAAGGCAGGGTGGTTTCCATATTTCAAAAATGTTTTAAGCAGTACTGCAAGAAGTATTTTGTGGATTAAAATGGGAAGCTAAAAAATAAAAATAAATAGAGATTATTTAAATCATTTAGATTTTACAGAAGATGTAGCTGTTTTTGCAAATAATACTTTAGAGATTCAGAAAACGTTGCAATAGTTATTAAATGAAAGTAAAAAAGTTGGACTAAAAGTTAATGTTAAAAAGACTAAAGTAATGTTCAATTGATTTTTTAAAAGATGAAAATAAAGATTGATTATGATGACTTAGAAAAAGTTAACAATTACAAATGATTTGGTCAGATTACTACTACAGATGGAAACATAATTCATAAAATTAATCATATATGAATTAACTTGGTTGGAATGCTTTAGTTAGAAATAACTTAACTTAAGAAAATATGTCTATGTGTTTGAAAAGAAAGATTCTTAATAAATGTGTTTTGCCAGTTTTTATTTATGGATCTGACAATTGGACACTTAATAGAAGATCAATACAGAGACTACAGACCACTCAAAGAAGTATATAGAGATGTATATTAGGAGTAATGAGAAGAAATCAAAAACACAATGTCTAAGTAAGAGAAAAACACATGTTACTGACATTATTGAAAAAATTAAGTGATTGAAGTGGTGTTAGGATGGACATATTGTTAAAAGAGATGATCATTAATGGACAATTGAAATATTATACTGATATTCAAGAGAATGCAAAACACTCAAAAAGAAACCACATGTGAGATGAATGGGTGAAATAAAAAAGTGTCCATAGGTGATGTGGAGAAGAAAGACTAGAGATTAGACAACAATGGACTGAACTTGGAAAGACTTTTATTTTCCAGTGGATTGAATATGGCTAACAATGATGATGATAATTGAATAAATGTTAATCTGAAATCTATATGCAATAGTGAGCACATCAGAATATTACATTCACAGAGAAAATATCAAAAATAAGTGAATTGTTTTGTAGTATATTTTATTTTTTGTGAGTAAATCTAGTGAATGAGTAAAGAACATTAATGTAGGAATAGTTTTATAAATAACTAATGAGACAAATGTACCAATTAATAACATATATTTTTTTTGTAGTTAGTATCGTATAATAATAAAGTATAGTTGCTTTTTGAATCATGAATAATAGATAGATCCAACATGTAAAAATTAAAAGTACACTTAAAATTAAAGGCATCTGATTAATTATTTACATTCATTAAGATATCTGTCTCCAGAAAAAAAAAAGTTATAAATCATAAAGACTTATTAAAAAAATAGTGAGGTCAAAAAAGCATCAAATTATTTTCTGATTAGATTGCTTACATAATGCATTTAAAGCATAAAATATACAGTGTTCACATGACGATTTATTAAGAAAATCATTTTCGGAGAATATAATTTAAAGTGTTAATATCTAGTACTTAATAAGAAAATAACAGTCACATTCCATTAGTGTGAGAGATATTCCATTCAACAATTATTTAAAATGGAATTAACAAAATATGAAAGATTGCAAAAAATTGTGAGAAATCTTGATGTAGTTTTATTTTAATTGGTCAAATAAAAAAATATATGAAGATTTTCAATACTAGTTATAGATGCCAGAAATATTAAGGTAAATAAATGTTAAATTATATGTAATTATATCATAATTTCTTCAAATATCTAAAATGAAGAGGCTGACATTTGATGATAATCTTTTATTCAGCTTCCTACAAATTTTTATCACTTTCAAGTGAAGAAAATTTCTTTGAATTAAAATATAAATTTTTAATATTAAATAAAGCATTTTTAATTTTTGGAAAGCAAAAAATTATATTTCAGTTATTTAAAAGTTAAAAGGACATCTATTTAAAACTTACATTGAATGTGAGTAATTATAAATAAAACCGATAGAGAACATTGTTAAATTTTAATGAATATTTTTTAAAGTGAAACAATTACTCATTACATTACAGTCATATAAGAAAAAAACATTCCACATAATGTTTTTTTATGACAACATGTTTCGGATTTAAATAGAAAAAATAATGAAATAAAAAAAATAGATGAAGATTATTTAAGATGTCTATATTTTCTATAAGATATAGTTTTTTTTATTAAAATAATGCTTTAATAGACTTCTTAGATTAATGATATGATAATTAATCAGATAAAATAAAGAAAAGAAAATAACAAATAAATGCCAAAAAAGTTTAAAGTAATTTATAAAAGTTTTTTTTTAAAAAAAAAAGAAAAAAAAAGGAAAGAAATAAAAATTGATTATAGTGGACTGAAAAAAAAGAAATAACTATAATCATATTGCCTTGGTTATATCATTAATATTTATATACACGTATTAAAATAGATTTAAACCTAGTCAATATATTTTGATCGAAATAAATTATATAAATATAAGTACTTATAGAAAATGTTTATTATTATATGCATGGCATCAATACTTAATTTTTGATTTGTTACTCTGATTCTTAATAGGAGAGCAATACAGAGACTACTATTCATACAATAAAATCATGTTGTCATAAGGAAAGATTAAAAGTGTTAGCCAAATTCATAAATGAATATACAAAAAATAATCATTAACGTTTGAAATTTAAGGGTATGCAATAGCTGGCCTGTCTTTGGAAGATTGGCAAGTGATTAAACTAGTGAAATTTTAATCTGTATTTTAAAAATGTATTTTTTTTAAAAAAACACAAAACAAACTATATGTTAAATAAATAAGTGAAGAAAGAAAGTTTTATGAAATACTATGTAAAAAAATATCCATTAGATTTTTGATGATCTTAACTCAAAGAAATATTAATCTTTCATATAGATAGATAGATAGATAGATAGATAGATAGATAGATAGATAGATAGATAGATAGATAGATAGATAGATAGATAGATAGATAGATAGATAGATAGATAGATAGATAGATAGATAGATAGATAGATAGATAGATAGATAGATAGATAGATAGATAGATAGATAGATAGATAGATAGATAGATAGATAGATAGATAGATAGATAGATAGATAGATAGATAGATAGATAGATAGATAGATAGATAGATAGATAGATAGATAGATAGATAGATAGATAGATAGATAGATAGATAGATAGATAGATAGATAGATGAAATTATTTTAGTTTTAGAATATCTTTGAATATTTAAAAAATGTTCCTTTTTTATATTTTTTTAAAAGAATTTTTGGAAAATATGTTTTTTTTTATTATAGATAGACAACTTCCATATTTCAACATTCTTTTTTATTTCATAAATAATTACATATAAATATAAAATAAAAGACAAATAACCTCCAAGATACATTTCATGCTGAACCAGCCCTCATCAGTTGGGCCAAGTCATTATCTCTCGTATATCTTTATTACATGAAGAGTATTTACATAGAGCAAATTATCTTTTCTTAGATCTTCCAAACAAGTGCTTTTACTATTAATATTTATCCTTATCATGCGTGTTACTATTATTATTTAATTTGATAATTTGTTGGCTATTTACTTGTCTTAGTTGTTTTTTTTTAATTTGCAAAATACAAGGTGGTTACTGATTTCGTCTATCATAGTTATGATCTGCAATATAAATTTTGTTAAAACTTGGATAAAGTGTTAAGTAGATAAGAATTTTTTTAAGAAAATTAAAATCATTTTGCATAATTTTTATATTAAAACATTATACAGGCTTAACACCTGCATTTATATATGTAATATATCAGGAATTCGAACTCAGACTTTCACATGATCCACAACTCTCAGTGCCATCTCATATTGCTGACTCATTTGATCACACACATGTTGAAAAGATAAACACCAATATACATATTTCATGCTAGACCAGCACTCATCAGTTGGTCCAGATTACTGATTTTATACATATGTGGAGATGGTAATCTGGACAAACTGATGAGTGCTGGTTTAGCACAAAATATGGATATTGATGATTATTTATCTTTTCAATGTGTGTGTGATCAGGTGGGTCAGGAATATGAGATGGCACTGAGAATTGTGGGTCAAATAAAAGTCTGACTTCGAATCCCACATATATAACTTTTATATCTAATTTATGTATTTTTGTAATCATATGTGGATGAATAAATGATTACTAATGATTAGTAATTATTATTTTAATCATTATGTAAAAGGAAATCAATTTTAAATTATTCTTTATTGAAAAAAAAGAATCTGGTACACAGATTATTGCCAATCATTGACATTTCTTGCATGATAATTCAATTTAATTTTCAAAAATGTAAATACTCTTAATGGTTTTTTTTTGGACATTTGGTTTTTTTTTTTTACATAGATAACATACAATTTTAAATTACTTGATAAAAATCAATAATATTTAATTATGATGGAACTTCCTTTTATATACCGAATTTTAATTTCATATTGTGTCTTGTATTGCTCCTTCTTAAAATTATTATGTTTTTTTAAAACTCTGAGTGTTATTTTTTAGCTGTAAAATTCTATTATCTAAGAACCTCATTGTTCTTTTATCCAGAAAACTTAATATTTATTAATTACTTACAACTATCTATTCATTTTATAATATTAGTTATGACTATTAAAAATAATTTTATTAAAGTATTCATTTCGTTTTAAAAAAAATGGTATCCAAAACAAGACATGACACTCTTAGAAATAAAATAAAAATCATTATCATTAATTATAATTTAGTCCACAATTCATTTTCGAAATGTATTTTGTTGATAGGTTATTGATATTATTTCAAATGTTCTTTCCAAATATGTTATACAATTTTGGGCCAAAATAACATTTTTGATACCTACAATGGGTTTTAAAATACATTGCTTCAAATAATAATGCAAACTTATTTAATACATTGTTATTGAAAAATCATTTTTATTGTTATCCTTGTTTTAAAATAATAACAAAATATTTCATATAAATAAATGGTTAATGATTAAAACTACCACACTTATATAATTCAAGTATTTTTAAATCCAAAGGTTTAAATAAAACAATTGTTAATACAAAGCCCAAAGATTTCAAATAATAAGTTGCCTGTACCACACATTAATAGTAATAACAGTAGTAGTAGTAGTAGTAGTAGTAGTAGTAGTAGTAGTAGTAGTAGTAGTAGTAGTAGTAGTAGTAGTAGTAGTAGTAGTAGTAGTAGTAGTAGTAGTAGTAGTAGTAGTAGTAGTAGTAGTAGTAGTAGTAGTAGTAGTAGTAGTAGTAGTAGTAGTAGTAGTAGTAGTAGTAGTAGTAATAATAATAGTAATAATAATAATAATAATAATAATAATAATAATAATAATAATAATAATAATAATAATAATAATAATAATAATAATAATAATAATAATAATAATAATAATAATAATAATAATAATAATAATAATAATAATAATAATAATAATAATAATAATAATAATAATAATAATAATAATAATAATAATAATAATAATATAGTACCTTTGCAGTTATACAATCGACAACCCAGGTAATAAACTACAGTTTTCTTTGCTTAAAATTCACTTAAAGTTTCATATGACAAGATAAAATTCTTCTCTTATTGCAAAAGTTGGTCTTCAATTGTTTTATATCTCATCCATTAAATCTGTTTAAATTTGGCATTCAAAATGTATAAAATAAGTAATTTGTCTAATGATAATTTGGTGATTAATATGGTGACTGATATGTCACATAATCAGGAGGCTGTCACCAATTTCATTAACTCTGAATTCCAAAGTTTTAAGATAATACAAACAGATGCTAATGATATTAAAAATAATATTCAACTGATCAGTAGCAAAAGTTATAATACAATAATTATAAATGATATAAGTAATATTTCAACCATTTCTAATTTCACTAACACTGAATTCCAAAAGTCAAAGATAGCACAAACATATTCTAATGTTAATAAAATTAACTCTCAACAGTTCAATAGGACAAGTAGTAATAATCCAATACATATTAATAACAAAAGTAACAATATGTCAACTATTCCCAAGTCTAGTTCAGGATTTAGAAAAACCACCCCTAGTGATACCAAAAAACTTGACCTCAATATCCAAGAAGCACAATGCCTCTCTTTATAGTTTGAAACACTGGTGCTCTTATGATAACCAATGAAAGTCAATAATTCGATCCCAATAGGATTATTTGCAACTTCTAAAAGATTTTTTTCTACAAGGTCTATAATTCTACCTGCCCCAAACACTGACATTTCTCTATATAAATTTCCTAGGCAATTACTATTTGATGCAATATCCTTGCATGGGCACTGCATGTATTGCTGATCATTCAAATTACATTTGATAATAAAGTTTTTTCAGACCACACAGACAGACTGATTTCAAACACAATTAAAAACACTTGGCAACTTGCCTTAATTATGGTGGACCCAAATCACTACAATTATATTACATACTCAAAAACACCTACTTAAAATATAACCTTCAGGATTTCCAGTGTATGATGCAATCATTTGGCAATGTTATGGTTTTTTACTACATGTATTTAAAAGATATCTCTATACACATTCCTAAACACAACTGTGATTTTAAATTACAACATTACCATGATATCAATCCAAATATATTCCAACACATACTCTTCATTAATGTATATATGTCAAAGGATTGAAATCCCAGTGCTACTCCTGTCATCAGTGGAATCATTTAGCAGTGCAATATATTAATCTCCAAGCTTCACATTCAGAAAAACCAGCTGATCACTTAAATCCCCAAGTCAACAAAAAACAGTCAATAGCAAAACTTTCCATGATTACATTTATAAATAGCTGAATTTACCCATGTACATACTACTTAACCTATATACTGATCCATTTTTAATCTTATTGACACTCCATGCAGCAGATAATGATAATTATGCCAAATTAACTGATATATAAACACTTCCTGACTTAGATAATATTGTTTTCAAAACTTCTTTCAAATGCAGCAACTGAAACCAACACTGTCTCTAGTAAGGTTAATACTGCCCCAGAAGCTTTTATTTATAATCATACACATGACAATTACAAACCCACAACACATATCATGGATACATTTTCTTCATGTTTACCACCTATACCAGCCATCTCCCCTCAACAGTTCTAATGAAATAAAAATAAGGCCCAGGTGCTCTCCCAAAGACTTGGCAACATAAAAAATCAAAAACAGATATGGTTATATTCTACTGGATGTGAACTCTGTAGAAACCAGTCATACCCTCATGCAAACTGAATCCCCATTACCTAATTCCACAGATCATACTATTTCTATCTTCTATAAACAACAAATACACTCGACCATGACCAGTGTCTGTCAACTGTAATACTAGTGTAAAGCTTCAAAGTTCAAAGCAGCAACAATCGATTTGTTCAACAACCAAGTTAATGAGGTCTATTTCGTCATGCATGACAAGTAGTCAAAACCTAACATTGACAAGAAAACAATATGAAGACAAAGCAAGCACATGTGTGCATCCCACAGACAATTGTAACACTACCATGGAAATCACTGGAGCTTTGCCTATATTTCCCAGAAAACCCAATCACATAAAAATAGTGTTTGTAGATACTGCAGTCCAGAGCATGTAAAATTTATGTAATCTTATGTAAATCAATGAAACAACTTTTAGATATGTAAAACTACATACAGATTTTCCATGTAACCATGGCATAAAAAATTACTGTAATCTCAAGTAAGTCAATAAATCAACGTTTACATATATAAACTTACATCTATGGATTGTCCATGTAACCATAGCAATTCAGACTATGTAAAACCCTCATAACTAATCCATAGTATGTAAAAATTCCTGCAGTCCTGTGTAAACCAATAAATTAACTTTTACATATGAAAACCTACAACTACAGATTGCCCATGCAAACACAGCAATCTAAGCTATGTAAAACTTTTGTTATTCTCTAAGACAAATAAATTTTATCATTGAAACAACAATATAATAATAATAATAATAATAATAATAATAATAATAATAATAATAATAATAATAATAATAATAATAATAATAATAATAATAATAATAATAATAATAATAATAATAATAATAATAATAATAATAATAATAATAATAATAATAATAATAATTATTATTATTATTATTATTATTATTATTATTATTATTATTATTATTATTATTATTTTCCAAGATACAATCCATGCTGTGCAAGTATTTTTTCCCAGAATGCAATATTTGCTGACTAGAGATTTTCTGTTTTGTCAAGGTGCAATTTATTCTGTACTAGTGTGTTTGATTCACCCAGCATGCAATGCATGCTGAAGTGGTGTTTTTCTATTTTCCCTCTATGCAATTTATGATTGTTAGTATTTTACCATTTTTATTCACATGTAACTCATGTGACAGATGAACAATGGGACTTGGCTATGAAAGCTGTAGTACTCTCATCAAACACCAACTTCAACCCTTTCACCAATATCTTTTCAATCACACTATCATGTGTATTCATATAAATCTCTCAGTACCACATTTAACAATTCTATGTAAACCTAATTTGACATAGATATCTTGTTATGTAATAATTATTTTTCTTTTAATTAATGTAAATCATGTTTTCTTTCCTTCCCAATCAAGATTGTACACTTTTATTTCATATGCAATATTATGAATCAAATTGTATCTAAGCCCTAATATTTTCTCATGTAAGTTATGTGACCATTTTGGTGTCTGTCTCGATAAAATTTACGCTTTGAAACATAATAATAGTAATAATAATAATAATAATAATAATAATAATAATAATAATAATAATAATAATAATAATAATAATAATAATAATAATAATAATAATAATAATAATAATAATAATAATAATAATAATAATAATAATAATAATAATAATAATAATAATAATAATAATAATAATAATAATAATAATAATAATAATAATAATAATAATAATAATAATAATAATACCTTGCCAACAACCCACTTTCTTTATCATAAAAGAATGTACAGATCTATTGATCATTTCTGTGGACTCTGCCATCAAGCATAAAAGATGCTGGACCACATTAGTTATCAATGTATAGCACTTAACCAAACATGACAGATGATGTGTAACACCTACAGAAAACCAGGTACAATCATAAATCACATAATGGTTGCTTTTCAGGGAAGATCAATACCTAGTATTAGGGTGGCCACATTTGTACTATATGCATACTGGTGCACCAGATGTACTTTCTTAATTGGCAATAATACCAGATGACACCCAGCTATATTTAGCAACAAACTGTTACACATTAGAAATAAAGATAGAATAATAACCAACCCCACTTATATGCAGCAACATGGTCATTGTTAAGGCAACCATCAATGCTGTGAATGCTGCAAAAAAACTATCATACAACTAACATTCAAAAAGACATGCCCACAAAACTAAGCTCAACAAACTTTAGAACTCTAATTATTTTTGTTTTTTTATCCTTCATATTGTTATAGTCCATTAACCACAAAGTGTAACCACTAAATTTCTTATATATATATATGTTTACCCTAATATTACTCATTGTATGTTAAATTTGAAATTTTCTAGATGTAAACTTTTGTAAACTATTGAGATCAATAAAGCCTTTATTGATACGTAGTAGTAATAATAATAATAATAATAATAATAATAATAATAATAATAATAATAATAATAATAATAATAATAATTTCAATTCAATTCAATTCAATTTATTCTATGAAATAAAACAAAGTACATCACAAATATTTAAAAACTCCAAACAAGAAAAATCTTGTGTGTGGAATTTACATGTAAAAATAAATTAAATAAAAATACAATCAAAAACTCAAAAGAACAGTTTAGGAAATAAATAAAATTAATTAAATAAATAAAATAAATGCCAAAATTAATACATACTACACAACCATTGACACAAATATTTTTTGAATGATATATAAGAAATATTATTCAGATCAATTGAACATTCATATACAAATTTATTAAACAACTTTGACCCAGAATAAACATATTGTCTTCTACTAGATTCCTTAAAAAATTTTGGTAAAGGTAATTGAAATTTATTAGAAAGACGAGTATTTAGAACATAAACTCTAGAATTCAGAAAAGGTTTAGCACAAAAAATATCAAAAATAACTCTATATTGATATAAGTGATTTACATCAAATAAACCAAATGCAATATAAATATCTCGAACAGAAGAGATCGGAAGAGCGAGATCTACCAAAAATAATGCGCAAAGTATAATTTTGCAAAACACGCAAAGAAGATAAAATATGTGGAGAAGCATTACCCCAAATAATGATATTGTAAGATAAAATACTCTGATAACAGGCAATGTAAATAAAAATGAGAGCAGACCTAGGAAGAAATTTAACTAAATAATAAAACATATAGTTTAAATTACGTAACCGTTGACAAAGATAGGTAATGTGATTTGTCCAGGACAATCTGGAGTCAATATATATTCCCAAATAACAATAATTATCTACCAAAGGAATATTCTCACAAGTACATATACTATTATAATGCAAAATATACTTACAGCAAATTTTAATCTTAAGAGAAAAAAAGTACGCTTGTAAGAAAAAAGAATAGCTTTTGTTTTATCTAAATTGACCAACAATGAATTATATGCCAACCATTTACCAATTGAGTCCAAATCCTCATTCACTAATTTTTCAAGAAGATTATAAGAAACAGCATTGCAAGATAAAGCAATATCATCAGCAAAACCAAAAATCTTAGAATGTAACTTCAATGAAAATAAATCATTAATATAAATTAAAAACAATAGAGGACCAAGTACTGAACCTTGCGGAACTCCAGAATTAATCAAGACAACATCACTGATAGTACCATAAATATTAGTAAACTGTTTCCTATCATTTAAATAACTCTCCAACCAACTACCAATAGATCCACGAAAACCATACAAGTAGCAACGCTTAATCAAAATATTATGATTAACAGAATCAAATGCTTTAGATAAATCAAGATAAATAGCCAATGTTTTAAGTTCCTGATCCAATGAAGATGTTAAATACTGAACATGATGTTTTAAAGCATCTAATGTACTTCTGCCAGGAAGAAAACCATATTGATAGTCAGATAAAATTTTATTTTTAAACAGAAATGACAACATTTGATCCCTAACAATCATTTCCAATAATTTAGAAAAAACAGAAATAATAGCAATTGGCCTATAATTGACCATAAGAGTAGAATCACCCTTTTTATAAACAGGAGTAATAACATTAACTTTCAGACATTCTGGAAATGATCCAGACTGCAAAGATAAATTAAATAAATGAACTAAAATAGGCAAAAATGCAACCTTATTTTCTTTAAGCATCTTAGGTGTTATACCATCTAGTCCAAAAGAAGTGACATTTTTTAAACTATCAATTGCTACAGACAACTGAGATTCAGAAACATCAGAATATAAAAAAGAATTCAAACTTGAATAAGAAGACAAAATCTGCTCAGGCACATCACGCATCGATAAATTTACAAAATACTCATTAAACCGATCAGCTAAATATTTTTCATTATTCTGTAACTCAATTAAACTTTCATTATATTTAATACATTTAATACGATCAGGAGAAGATTTTTTAATCAAAGAATTTATTGTTCTCCATTTCAAAGAAACATTTTTATCACTAAGAAATTCTTGATAATATCTAAACTTCAACTTTCTAATATCAGACTTAATTTCAACATTAAGTTTTTTTAAAACATCTGATGAGCCATCCAAAGATTTTAACACATTTCTCTGATTAATTTTACATACCAGCGCATCTGTCACCCAAAGAGATCTTCTTCTATTCTTACTTGTCAATTTTAAATGAAACTTTGCTTTAGCAATTAAATCTAAACAAATAGCTTGGAACCCCAAAAATGCATCATTTACATTATCTATCATAAAAATCTCATCCCAATTCTGAACAGATAATAAATAATTCAATTTAGAAAAAGATAATTTCTCAACATATGCACAAACATTAATATTATCCATACAATTCAATATTTTTAATTCAGTAGCAAAATGATCTGTAAGAAATAATTTAGAAAGAGACGAATCAGAAAATAAACTGCGGCTTAATCTAACAAAAATATGATCTAAAAGAGATTGAGATATAGGAGTAATACGCGTAGGTGAAAAAAGCGTTTGACTAAATCCATAGCTATAAAGTAAATTTAAATAATCTATAGTAGACTTACAAGCATTATTTAACAAATCAATATTTAGATCACCCATTAAAACAGCAGATTCTGAACCCAAATCTAATAACAAAGAATCAAGTTCAGTAACAAAATCCAAAACTTTACTTGTACATGATCTATATATAGCCAAAATAGAAAGCACACATTTAGGGAGTCTCAAAGTTAATAAAATACATTCTGCAGTATTAAATGTTGGAATATTGAAAGAAAAGTCTAAACCGGTTTTTATAAAAACCATAACACCACCAGATCGTAAATGCATACGAGGAGAAAGTATACTCGTATAGCCATTCAAACTATATAAATTTTGTTCTTGTAAAGAAATCCAAGTTTCCGTTAAAATAATTATATCAAAATGAAATAAAGGAAAATTATTTAAATAAACTACAAGTTCATCAAAATGACATCTAATGCTACGTATGTTTAAATGAAATAATTTAAGTGAAGCAAAATCTTTTTCCTGAGAAATCAAATCAGAATTTATCATAATAAATAAATTTCAGAATGACTCCAAATCACTTTCATTTCTAATTAAAACACGAGGAGAATTATAATCTTTTCTCACATACACTGATCCATTATGAATGAAAGCAAAACCTTGACCAGAACGTAACTTCTGTTTCGCCAACCATAAAAGCCTTCTATTGAATGGAGTCAAACGCTGATTAATATAAATACGTTTGTTATTATTAACCCCAGGCAAAATTTGAGAAACTGTTAAAACAGATTTTTTATTTATTAAAAACTGTATGGCAGAATTTCGTGATTTAAAACGAGCTACAACAAAACCTGGAGCTCCTGATTTATTTTTTGTACGAAAAACGTTTTCCAAATCTACAGCGACATCTGTAACACCGAGCTTGTCCGCCACGTTAGTTAAAATTAACGGCAAATTTTCATTTTCTTGACAAGGCAAACCCTGTATTTCAATTTCATGATCCAGATTAAATCGTTCCATAGAATGTAATTTATCTTTCAATAACAAAATCTCATTCTCATTTGAAGTACAAGAATTAGAAAGACGAATTATTTCTTGATTATTCCGATCCACATTTTCACGCAAAGAAATAACTTCTGTCCGCCAATTAGCAACTGCTTGAGATAACTCTGAAATTGTGTTGTGAATCACCGGCAATAATTTTAATTTATCCAAAATTTCCTCCAAAATTAAATCAGGTGAATTTTTAGCAGTCATAGATGAATCCAAAACATCACTAGCCTTAGAAAAACTAACTCTACAAGCAGCACACCTCCATTCTTGCTTCTTTTTTATAGACATTCTTCGGTAAGTAGTATCACTCAACGATGCACATGCAAAGTGCATACCGGACGTACAACCAAAGCAGGATACGAAATTACCATTTTTTGGTAAAAGTTCTTTACAAATAGAACATGAATCCATCATTAAAAATTTAAAAAATCAAGAGAACAAGTAAACACGTCTTTACACTAGAAAACCGGAAGTAGTAGTAGTAGTAGTAGTAGTAGTAGTAGTAGTAGTAGTAGTAGTAGTAGTAGTAGTAGTAGTAGTAGTAGTAGTAGTAGTAGTAATAATAATAATAATAATAATAATAATAATAATAATAATAATAATAATAATAATAATAATAATAATAATAATAATAATAATAATAATAATAATAATAATAATAATAATAATAATAATAATAATAATAATAATAATAATAATAATAATAATAATAATAATAATAATAATAATTCAATTCTATTCTATTCTTTATTTATTTAATGTACATATCAACAGCATTTAGCCAATTATAGATTGCACAGTAATGTAATTATTAGATACAAATCTAAATAAGCATTAAAAAATAATAATAAAATAAATAATACCAATAAAATAGAAAAACAATAAAATGCACTATAATAATAATAATAATAATAATAATAATAATAATAATAATAATAATAATAATAATAATAATAATGATGATGATGATGATTATGATGATGATGATGATGATGATGATGATGATGATGCCGAGGATGAGGATGATGATGATGTTAAATTTTTGCATGTGTTCTATAAGATCCTTCTGCATAAATTATTCAAATCATAGAAGTTTTTTAGGAATATAATATGTTGCAGAAAAAGTTAAATCACAGCATTCTAAAATATCAAATGAACAGACTTTAAGAATAGTATGTGATATGTTTGGAAATTTGTGTTTTCAGACTGATTTATATAGTCATCAATAAAATTATTTTATTTTTTTATTTTTAGCTTTCCTTCTGAACCTAAAATGGCCATATTTGTTTATATGGCTACTAATGGTAATGATGTTGATAAATATTTAAACACATAGATGTTTTATTTATATTTACTTTCAATTATTTTTGCTTTTAAATCAATGTTAAAATTCAAAAATCTTTTTACAAACAGATAGCTAATTATTTTATTAGATTAAAAGAAGACCAAATGATTTTGCTTTATTTACTCCTAGTCTAATCTAATTTATAGTTTAATTTAACTTAATAAAATAGGTTGCCTCTAAATAGATATATTATAATTTTTCACTTATTCTGATATTCGAATGCATATCTTAATCAATTATATTTATAATAATAGGAATAATAATAATAATAATAATAATAATAATAATAATAATAATAATAATAATAATAATAATAATAATAATAATAATAATAATAATAATAATAATAATAATAATAATAATAATAATAATAATAATTAAATGTGCAAATATGATGTAAATAATTAATATTTTCTTAATCTAAATATAAAACTAAGATTTACTATAAGACTAATTAATATTATAAGCGTTTTACAATATATATATATTGCTATGTTTTTAAAAACAGTAATAGTAATAATCAGCCATTCAGCTAATGCACATGTACTTTGTGGACTTTTAACTAAAAATGAATATATAATTTTTAATAAACCCCTCAGCTGGACTATAATATTGGACTGGTCGAAAATGTATGCCCATCCAACAAGATACCCTTAATCAAATCATGCCCAAGATACACAGGTCAGGAGCAATCACGAATTCTAACCTATTTGACCATTCCCCAAATCTATAACACAATGGGCAACACCTATGGTGATACAACATAAATCCATTATTTCTGGGCCCAGTGCTACATTTTTCATGAGATCCCAGTTGATGATGATGACTATGAGATATTGAGTGAACCCACAATATAATTTGAGACATATATAAATTTATTAATAAGATTAGAACACACTGGATTAAGTTTAAATATGAATATTTATTATAAGAAAAATGAAGATGATTGCATATATATATATATATATATATATATATATATATATACATACATATATATATATATATATATATATATGTATGTATTAATCTAGTGCAGTATTAAAATACATAATGTATATTTGAAAATCAAATTTCATTTAACATTACATAAAAAGATTTATCTGTGTGGTTGGTGGACAATCTACACATTTAGAAATCACATATATAGATATAATAATAGACTTTCACTATTTATATAAATTAGATAGAATGCCCTTGGCATTATGATACAGATTTATTTTGCATTTATAGGGTTTATTTATGACACTTAAATATAATACATTAGGATTCAAAAACATATTAAAACATAAACTTCTTATACATTATCAACATTTAAAGATCAAATATTATTAAAGTCTATAAATATAGGGTAATGGCTTATTTAAAAGAAGGATAGAGCAGCTTCAGAATGGTTGGATTTAAATCTCCAAAAAATATTTAATGAGATAAATGTTTCATTATTACACATCATTTTGATTTATTTTATCAAACAGGCTGAGAAGTGTAATATACAGAATTGTGGTGGTATTATATATGTCAGTGATAGAGACTATGGCAACTAAAGCCAAGAAAACTTCATATTTTTTCTCTTTTAATATGGTATGCCTGCTTCAGGCAGACCAATACCTAAATGGAGAGGTAGGTAAGAAGTTGCTATGGTCTGGTGTATGGTAATCCATGCAGAGCTTTAACTACACTAACCTACTTGTTCCAGGCCATAGACTTATACCCCTGTTTTGAATGAGAGCAATAAAATGATGGAAAGCTTTGAAATCCTCTGGTGTGAGGTGAGGATGAATATGAGCAATATAATAAAGTCTAATCTGGAAGAAGAATGACACATTTAGATACTCTGGAATTAGGTATGGACGAATCTGATCAGAGGCCTATTTGACACATTAATAAAGTCTGGCATATGCCAGCAACAGCACTATCATAAAATTATTTGATTTAAATACTAGAATAAAGTCTTAGATAGTTTAATAAATATGTAATAATATGTTTAAATAATGACTCATATACAATAACGTCATTAGTAAGTAATTAAAACTATAATTAATAAAGCATTCATTTCTCCTCCTTCTTGAATCAATCCCATTTTGTTTAACATATATAAGAGAAATAAATTTGCACACTTCAGAATGCAACTAACAAAATGGAATGGGTCACCAGTCTTTTTGGTAATGATGATTAAAATAAAAAAATAAAATAAAATTAACAGACATCAAGATTTACCCAGGTTGGAAAAGTATTTATATATCTTAAATAAATTTATGATAAAATATTTTAATGCATATCATTTAAAAGAGAAACTCAATCGCATGAGCTATTTAGAAATAAATAACATGAAATAGTTGATTACTCCCCCCCTATTCCACAGTGGGATATAGATGAAACTTGTAAGACTGGATTTGATTGACATTTATATATAGAAATAAAGTGAAAAATATAAAAATATGATCAATAATAAATTATAACTGCACTAAATTATAGGAATAATAATGTGTGAATTGGATGAACAATTATATATTAGTGTTAGTTTAAGTTATAGAGAATCGATACAAAAAAGTTAGTTTAACATACTCACTGGTTAGTGAATTAAAAGAGATTCAACATAAGAAAAACATTAAATTTTAAGATTCAGGAGTTACAATTTAGATACAGTGATTACAATGTCTTTGGGCTTGTTACCTCATGATCCTCCAGAATGAAGTACAGATAAATCTTATGTGGAGGTGGCATTTTTTGACTTTCAGAGCAGGCAGATGGTAATTAAACTGAAGGCATTTTTTTGGCCTTGACAGTTTTCTAATGGCATGGGCACACTTGATTGAAAGGAACTATACCAAGGTATGGTGAAGAGATAAGCTGAAGATTGAGAAAAATGTGGCTTGGGTTCCTTTACTCAAAAACCATTTAAAAAATCAAAGTGAAGTGCAATAGGTTAGCAAAAATAGACCAAACTCTAACCCAATAGATTTTCAGCCCTATTTATAAAAAATTTTAAATTATTTAAAGAATCCTTTTAGTAAAAAAGTCCTAACTCAAACATAATCTTTAATTTAAAGAAATATTTTCTCTATTGTTATTGGAGATGAATCGCTAGATAACTGTCCTGAAATAAATTCAAATCAATTTCCAGATTGGAAATAGATTTGACAAAAATGTTTGCAGCTAAATTAAAATCCATTAGCTTTGTTTTAATTTTACTTTCATTAAAACTTTGATTAAAATTCATTTTAAAACCCTGAAACAATATAATATTTCCACCCTCTTAATTACTCTCAGACAGTTAACTGTTGCATCTTCCATCTTGAATTTTTATGTAATTATATAAAGAAAATAATTACAAAGTAAAATAAAATATAATTTTAAAAGATACAATATTATTTACAATATTTGATGTTTGTAATTATATATGTATGCTCCTGTAATATATATAGATATATATATATATATATGAGAGAGGTTACAATATATATTATATATATATATATATATATATATATATATATATATATATATATATTGTAACCTCTCTCACCCTCTCCCTCTATTATAATTACATGTATATGTGTACTCCACTTCTCCCAAAATAAATAATATAACAATAGTGAAAATCACCTCACCGGGTCCTAGCTCTAATAATTAATGAAATATTCAATTAAATGCTTTACTAGCTCAGGTTTCTTAAAAATTACCTTAGGTTTCGTTTTGGACTAACTCAAATAACTATTCTATAATTCATGAGACTAGAAGTGGAAATAAAGAGGTGACAAAGTAGATTACATTGAGATATCCCCTAGGATACCACCTCAATGGCATAAGAACACTATCCCCCCTTTTACTACTATTACATATAATAACAACATAGTATTCTTATGACTTCTGCAACTTCTAATCACTAAACTCATTTAACAATTAAAGTATTAATCTTTTATCTATCATAACAATAACAGTAATTATCTAGCTCAGAAAAATAATCTCAGGTTCTTAAATTTATTCAAAGTTAAATTAAAATAAAGTAGCAAAATATGATAAGGGATTTTGTCTCATAATTTACTACTCTGAAATTAGATTAATAATAAACAATAATAATAATAATCACAATCATCATTGTTTAATCTAATTAGTACAGCTTTTCTTTTATCGCAAATTTATAACCATAATAAATTAGTTAATAATTCAATATCCTCCCTTCGTTTATCTTTTTCTTTACGTAATAAAATAAATTAGTAAGTGGCAGTGTTTAGATAATCTGATAAATGAAGCAAGTGGCAACTAACAGCATACAATTTAGCAAATTATTATGACAATGGATTTATGACCAATAACGCAATGCAATTTTATCATTATTCAATTACAAAACACCAATAAACATTTAAGATTAAATATACTTTTCTATTTATATTTTGTGCAAACAATTATATACTTAGTTTAATGACTGTAAACATACCCTGTGAACTCATGTAATGATGTAGAGAAAACAAAACTCAGACACAAGTTTTAATAAACAAATTTTAGAATTTTATTAACAACAATCAAAATTAAGATAAAACAAACAAATCTATTTACATTTATTTACAAGGATATCCTCCTTTCTTTTAACACTACTAAAGTTAAATTATACATTTTTAGATTTATTTTATAGTTGATTAAAATTATTATACCTTTTATAATTTATTTATTTATTTCTAATTAGGTTTATTATATTACTTAGTTTAACTATTATATGGGTAATACTATTCTTTACCTTTTAATATTAAAATTACAGTATTATAAGTTATATATGTGGGTAAACATCATTTAAAAACATTATAAATTTATAAACAATATGGTTTTTCCTCTAAAAAAAATTATATTCTTTTGTAACTCTATATAAGTCACATTGCATCTTGTTCAAATATTATTACTACCTATTATGTTTGTTATCTAATGATCGTAAACTCTAATACATTTTTTTCATAAGCCATACTCATGTCTAATGCCATAACACGAGTTTAATTATCACCTGTTTTATTTTCACATATACTGTAATTATCGAATGTTATTACATTCTTTAAATATGCAATACTTATATTTTTAAATATAATCAACAATAAAAAAATGTTAAATTATTTTTTAATATTTTTGTATACTTCTACTTAGATATATTTTATAAAATTATAGTTCATTTCTTGAAAAATTAACATAATTCTCTGACTCCTTCCTTTCTTAGGATATCTGCATCTCTCTTTCAATGATCATAATCTACTCTTTGTTAATACTTAACTATTCTTATTTCAAATAACAGCATGACATACATTCTAAAATATCTATTGTTTCTTTTCAATAGACTTATCAAATAACGATATAGTTGCAAGAAATACAGATAAAGATAGCGAAAGATGTATAGGATATTGGGAAGATAGATAGATAACTTATCAGAATATATACTTCAAAATGTATGGAACAGTGTGGATAGGGCCGACATTCCTTGTCTAATAACCCTGATGATAAGCATGATGTGGCAGCTATTTACTCAGCTTTACCAAACATCTAATAAGATTCACAAGAAAGATAAAATAACACTGTCCATGACCACATGTGTAACAGTTGTAGGGCTCTGTTAACTATGCTGATTACCATCTAAAACTACTTATTAATTCATTCCCTGTAGCATCCTAGTTTTTAATACATCATCTTGGTTTCCGAATCTCCACGTAATACCAAGTCACTACCCGAACTATCTCTCAAGATTTTCACTGTATCCAACATCGATAAAACTAACTACCTTTTAAAACAATAAACAGAATTCACTAATATAAAACATTCCCTATTCTATAAGAACAATTTGCCTTACTTTATTACACTGTAGGTTCGACATCTACATTTTATTAAAATACCACTTAAATATCCTAATCGGAAAAATTAACGGAAAATATGACATAACCATTGGTTATATTGAACTATATTAATAACACATTAAATGATTATCGTATGCATATTTTTAAAAAATCTAATTACATCTCATAGTGTTTTAGAGTGTTGTTTTTCAAAATGCATCTTACAATAATTATAACAATAAAATTTTGCATTACATTCATTCGATTCACAGCTGATCTAAATAAATAAAACATACATTATATTATTAATAACCATAAAATGTACCAAAATAATCTTTTACCTTCCTATTAGAGTTCGTAGTAGGTTCATTTCTCCTCGAGCATAGCAAACATACAAAATTTCCATACACATACAATTTTATTTGAACATTCAAAATCACAACATATTATTTTATATAATGATATATTGCAAATTAATGTTTAACTTAGATTAATAAAGAAAATAATTTAAACCACAATCACATATTTGTCTGGTGGTAAATCTTGATTAGTCCCATAATATTTATTATTTCTTCTTTTTCCGAATGTTCTTCTTTCTGATTATTAGAGTTTTAAATAAATTAGTTCGTTTAGTTAACTGTTTAGACGATCTTTAGTTTCAATGTTTAATTCAAAATTATTAAAAAATATTTATTTAGTTATCCCACGAAGTTTTTTTTTTTAATGTTTGGGTGAATATTACCTCGGCACATTGATGCATCTTTATTTCTAGCTGAACTACAATGATTTAATCATTACGGTACCAATTGCATTTTCCATGGATCCAATATTTATATTTATTTCTCTGTAAGATTTTTTTTTTCTTCTTTAGGCAAGTATTTTCCTTGGTAATTTCACTTTTATTCATTATTATTTTATATACAACATTTTTGATTTTTAACTATTTCTAGAGTAATTGCTCAGGTCATCTTAAAGAAAGCAATTCATAAAAATTCTTTTTATCCATTTATTCTTACACGAATAATATTGATTTTTATTTTTCATTATATTCATTAACTTTGCGCACAATGTCCTTTCATTAATTTTACATGCACTAAAGCAGTTTTCATAATAATATGCTATACAAACTCAATCAATGAACAACATTAACATTTTTGAAATATTACAAAATTTATAACTTGGTTTTAAGAATCCATCCATTTTTTATTGAAAATTCAGATTATATTTTAATAGAATCCACTGGCAGGTAACTGTGGAGTTAGTGAAACATTATTATGAGAACTTTTTTTTTTTAATTTTATTCTTAGATTCGCTTCGAAAGATTTTAAAATGTCAGTTAGTTTCTTTCAAAGATATTTATTAAAAATTCTAATAAAATTGACTAATAATTGAAGAAAGAAAGAAATTTTAAAGAGCTTAAAATTTTACCTCTGTTCTGGAGTCAACACATTTTTGTTCTCCTCGTTTATATAATTAGTTGGTGCGATTTTTATTGTCTGCCAAAATCTATCTTTTTATTGGTCAATTCCTACTTGGATTCTATAAACAATTTCTAAAGTTTTAAAATCATGACGTAATAGACTTAAATATTAACCTATTATTACTTTTAAATTAATTATTATCTATTACAATTTAATTATTTTTTTAAAACAATTTTGAAATAATAACCAATAAAAATGTATGCTATTTATTTTTATTATGATATGTGGCAATTCTATCCAGTTCTATAATATACTATTTAAATATTTTAATTATTTGTATTGATTTAAATTGGTGCTTATACATAAAATATTCCAGACAGTCACGTAGACATTTCCGGTGTTTAGTCTAGTTTTATCTGTATTAATAAATTTGCTACTTATATCATTTAAAATGATTATATAAAATTTTGAAAAATAATTTAGAAAAATATAGAATTAGATGCAATCCTCACCCTCACAATACCTATTATTAAATATATTATATTAACCTTTTACCGATCATTTATAATTTATAATATTAAATACTATATAATATTAATTTTAAAATTTTTTAGTAATTGACCACTTATAATCATCATTGACCTATAGAAAAGGGCACAATATATATATATATATATATATATATATATATATATAATATACAAATAAATATATATATCAAAATACAGTACAATTTATATAAATTATATTCTTTTAGAAGTACTTTCAACTATACACTTTGTAGTCTTTATCAACTATATAATGTTGAATAATCAAAACGAGACAACCCTTAACAATACCCATAGTTCAATTCAGATTTCCCCCAATTCTGTTATCTTAACATTTGATGACTGGTGATTTATTAACATTTGACGATTTCTTGAAATCAACATAGCCTCTTTTATTTTACGTTTATTATGACAACGTTCAATTTGAATAATTTTCATATTTTTATAATCAAATTTAAATCCATATTGACAAGATTTATTATGATAAAATATAACAGATGATGAAGGTTTATTTACATCAGAATCAATATGGAACAGATGTAAATAAACCTTCATCATCTGTTATATTTGATCATAATAAATCTTGTCAATATGGATTTAAATTTGATTATAAAAATATGAAAATTATTCAAATTGAATGTTGTCATAATAAACGTAAAATAAAAGAGGCTATGTTGATTTCAAGAAATCGTCAAATGTTAATGAATCGCCAGTCATCAAATGTTAGGATAACAGAATTGTGGGAAATCTGAATTGAACTATGGGTATTGTTAAGGGTTGTCTCGTTTTGATTATTCAATGTTATATAGTTGATAAAGACTACAAAGTGTATAGTCAAAAGTACTTCTAAAAGAATATAATTTATATAAATTGTACTGTATTTTGATATATATATTTTATTGTGAAACGAATACAGTTATCAAACTTTATTTATTATATATATATATATATATATATATATATATATATATATATATATATATATATATATATATATATATATATCTGAGTCACATCTATTGATGTTAATATTAAAATAATTAAAGAAATATTTATTCAAGATTTCCATTTATAAATCTTATAGTCGCTTCTCAAAAACACACATATAAATTATATACATATGACAAAAAGGAGCAGATCCAAATATGGGTTAAGTGGTAGAATAGTGAAGCTCAATCTTGGACTAACATTGACCACTACAATACATATCTGCAGTTTATTATTTATGCTACCTTATGGTTTTACATTAACTAATGATTGTTAATGCATGATATATTACTGCAAACTTTGTATTTACACATACAAATAGGTTGTTGTTTTTATTGCACATGAATTAATTTAAGAAAAAATAAGACAACTGAATTGCAGTAGTCCCATAAAAATAATGTTAATTATTAATTGAATTCATTGCATTATAAAACTATTCCCTATATTTTATATATTAAAATGCTGCCTAACAAACAAATTATTTTTCCAACTCCAAGAAAATAAAGAATAAATAAAAATATTAGATAATTTTACATGAATATGTAAAACAATATGCAAAGCATGACTATGATCATATATAAAACAATCTTGTCCATTAATCTATTTGTTTCAAATTTTGTAATGCTATCTTTCAATTTATTTTGCAATAGATATTTTTGAAAGGCTTTATCATTTTCTAACTCTTTTATCTATCCTATTTTCAAAAATATTTTCTTAATTAAAGCCAATAATATTACAATATTTTAATGTTTCCTTGAGACATTATAAACAAAATTTTATTCTACCATCTACAACATCAAAGTTTAAGGAATTGCTATCTTAATATAAGCTGAGCACTGATTATATATATATTGTTACCGTCGGCCTATTTTTTGCTTTTTTATCCGTACGTTCCTAAAAGAGATCGAGAGCTCCGAAACAAACATGACATAGCGTAAAGCTTTATTTATTTTCTTATATCGATAATTATTCACTATCAATACAAGGGGGCGCCAGACACGATAATTTAATTATTATTCAACTTCTCGCATCACCTTACGTCATGTCAAAACGATTTCGAAGTCTAATCCCGCCCACAAGCTCCATCTCCTAGCATGGACCAATAGGGTCACTCAGGGCCACGATGTAATTGTTTCAGCAATTACTCCTTACGTAAAAGACGCACTGTACACTAATGGGAAGGAAGTTTTATTTATTAACTGAGTGATCCTAGTACTGGACTTAACTATTGGTTGTTGGCGACCAATACGACTGTTCGTTCATCCCTCCCAAACAATTCGACTTCTTAGATCATCCCCCCTATGAATTACTTTCAATATTAGCATTAAACATTTATTTATATTTTATTATAGGCCCGCCCAATTCTTAACCTATCTTAACTAAGAGTAAATAAATAAACATCGTGACTTACGGCACGATGTTGGCAAAAGACATTTTAAAAAGAAACAAATGGTTAAGTAAACAAATATAAATCTAAATTAGCGTAATTAAATGATAACTTTATTGGTGATCAAAAGAAGAAATAAAATAAGAATTTAATTGTACGAAAAGATTTGAGAAATGCTCGACTTGTTTAAATACTGAACAAATTTATTAAATATAAAAAAAGCAATATTAATTCAAATTTTATTAGCACACGCACACACACGCATTCACGCACTCGCACAGAAAGAAATATATTATACATACTACAATATGGAATACAAATTTCATTTTATATCTTAAAAGTAATTGCGATGGCTTATTAGATAATAATTAAGGTCAAAGTTCATGTTTTGGAAAAGTCCTAAGATTAAATTTGATTTTATGAATGTTGAGGTTACACAAAGATAAGTTACAATAATAGGTTAAATGTTACGGAATCTTTTATGATTTAATTTACGCAAGTGTAAGTTAGTTAACTATGAGATTGCCTTTAAGAGTTTACGAATGGAGTGAATGAAACATAAAGTAAAATAAATTGTTACCTAGGATTTGGATTTCGACTTCCGCTGCTTCGAATGAAATGAGGATTTGAACGTGGGATATGGCATCTTCATAATGAAGTATTCGTTTTATTCAAAGTTGAGCATAGCGTGGTCTGGACGATTCTGGTATTTCTCGGAACATTATTATTTGATCGGAGCATTAATTTCACATGGAGATGTCGTTAAATATTCATAGCTTCGGAGATATTTGGTGGCGGAGCGTCGATCAATCACTGACGGGTTTCCTAGCCCATCATGATAATCGACGCTCTCAGTATTAATTTCACAACGATCATCTTGAATATGGATACGGCGAAACGAAAGAATATTATTTTATATCAAGCTATATCAAGTAGACTATATTGAATATATCAAGCAAGCACGTTAAGCGAAAAACATATTAAGCAACAATATCAAGCCAACCATTGAATAGATTTTTCGTGATATTTATATGAGATGGATCTTATCTTAGGATCCAATCTCCCCCAGAGTTCCATATTTTTAGAGTTGTCGTTCGGGTCCGCGTCCGATGTAAATGTTCACTCAATCCTTGTGCTTAAGGCAATTTTAGGTCTAGGCAATCTCATGTTGCAATCTCAGTTAACAAACTTCTATTCATTCACACTTTGAGTGCATACGTGTGTGCGTGTCTTACCAGAACAATACAATTTACATTAACTTAGAAGTCGAGCATTTAATCTTTTCTCAAAATCATTTCTATAAGTTTTACTTTTACTATAATTATAATTCTAAAAGAAACCCTTTTTTAAATACCCCATGGCATATACAAGCGGAAATTATCTATTAATATTTATAATGGCATATTATATTTTCTTTTACTATATTTTTAGAGAATGTTATTTTATTAGTTTATACGAAAGCCTTGACTATTTAATGAGACAATTATTATCTTTATTTTTACTCGGTTTCAAACCCTATGTAACGCTATTCCGTTACAATATATATATATATATATATTTGTGGAAGATTATAATCTGGTCCAACTGATGAGTGCTGCTTCTGTATAAAATATGTATATTGGGGATCATCTATCTTTTTTGCATATATGTGTAATGAAGGAAGCATATAGACTGAAAAATCCTATGTTTAAATCCCCTATTTACATATATAAGAAACATTTAGTGTCCTGAATAAATATGCTAACTATAATATTGATATAATAATAAATAATTTAACATTTCCTAATTAGACTAAATAGAAATTAATAATGAAAAAATGGTAATGAGTGTCAAAATTCTGTCAGTAAACTAGGCAAGCATAAATGCAGTATTATATCTTAAAAGTTCAAATGTTATTTTGGTAACTAAAAAAAATATGAATTAATTAAAAAGAGTCCAAATTGAATGCAAACAGTCTCTAATTAATGACATATGACTAAATTTAAACCGAGTAGGTAATGACTTTCATAAATGATGAAAGTGAATTCATATTGGAGAAAAAAACATATTATTGCACATAATGTAAAAGTTTCAGTGACATTTTACCAGTGATTGTATTAGTTAATACTATACTTAAAAATACAAAGTGAATATAAAATATATAAAATATTGACATTGGTATATAGTGAGCAAAAAAGAAAAAAACAAAATTGGAAAATAATATTACCAAACAACTGCAGTAATAAATTAAAGAAAAACTGTGGCAAGAAAAGAGAATAAGAAAGAAATAATATTTAAAATATGAAACCATGTTAGATCAAATAAAGTAAGCTGGAAAATAGTATTAAAATGTGCGATAAAATGGACAAAATATATTAAAAATATAAAAAATATTTTTAAAAAATTGAAAATATTTAAAAAAAAAAAAAAGAAATAAGAAAGGGAGTAAATAGAAATTATAAAACTCTTAAAATGATTAGTGAAAAATATATTCATAATTCAAAGCAATATAAAAAATTTAAAAGAAAAAAATTATTATCATAGTGGAAGGAGACAAATTGAAGTTATAAAGAAAATGATAGATTAAAAAATTGTAAGGGTTAAAATAAAAAAAATTAACTACTAAAAATGAAAGATTATAAATGAATGCAATTACTGTGGAGAAATGTATTTTTTCTGATCAACAGTTTTTGAACGTTGAAAAAAAGTAAATAAAAAAAGTTTACACATAACAGATATTTGTAAAAACAATGAGAATGAGTGAATATACCATGTATTTGGAAATTAAGCCAATGACTATTAAACGAATTAAAGTTGAAAACTAAAAGAAATGATAAATTTATTCTGAACAACCATGTTTAATTTTTGAGAATCGACAACTAAAATGATTGCAAATATTTATTCATTATAATATTCAGAATAAGTGTACTCTTCATTTAATATAGTCTCTCAAAAATGAAGCACATACTAATTGAAGTTCAAGATAAGAAAATGTTGGACTGGTAGGCAATGATTATAAAGATGGAGTTGTTGATTCAACAATAACAGTATATAGATAGATAACACTTTGTGGTTTGGCCAATTTATATAAACAAGATCAAATTCATGTTTAAAAAATACCAATAATTTTTAAATCATGTGGTTTATCTAAAAAAATAAAATATTGGTAACAGATAAGGAAAAAGGAAAAGTAGTTGACTGAATTGAAAATATCCTTTTATTATGAATACCGATTTATTGCAACTAGGTGGAAATTGTACTTATTGGAAACTTATAATAAAAAACTCTAATGATAAATATTATTTTATATTTAAATAATTATATAATAACAACTAACTGAAAATATGTTTTTTTTGTTTGTTTTTTTTTTAAAAAAACGTTTCTATAATGCCTAGCATAAAAACTTTTGTAAAAAAAAAAAAAAGATAAAAACTGAACAAAAATAGTGAATTAATGCTGGGATTTATTGTTAGTAAAGTCAAAATTATAAGGCGGAGATTTAATTCATATATGATTGAAAATTTCTTCTTGGATAAAAAATAACATGTATTTGTCTATATATTTTAATGTGTCTGATCATAGAAAAAACACGCTGAGAATATAAGTTAGTCATTTATAAAGATTTACCAAGTTATCACATGTACCACATTTTATTTTTCTAAAGTATTTTTTTCTCATATTTATTGAAAAGTCATACTAACTTTTATAAAAATGTTGTTTACTAGATGCTTAATTTCTGTCCATAGATTGATAACTATTAAAATTACCTGGTCATATACTTAAATAAATATTAGATGTATTTTCTTTGAAAATTTCTCTTGATGAATTTATCTTATTGATAATTGATGTGCATTCAGAAGAAAGTAAATGATTACATCTTACAAGGATTGTATGTTAGTATATTAGTTAGGGAAGCTTTGATTCATTCAAAAATTACTACATTAATAATTAACACAAAGCAGATACTCTATACAATTGAACATCTATCTATCTATCTATCTATCTATCTATCTATCTATCTATCTATCTATCTATCTATCTATCTATCTATCTATCGATCTATCTATCTATCTATCTATCTATCTATCTATCTATCTATCTATCTATCTATCTATCTATCTATCTATCTATCTATCTATCTATCTATCTATCTATCTATCTATCTATCGATCTATCGATCTATCTATCTATCTATCTATCTATCTATCTATCTATCTATCTATCTATCTATCTATCTATCTATCTATCTATCTATCTATCTATCTATCTATCTAATGTTTTCACTGTTATATGATGTAGATAAATTTTCGACGGACTAGCAACCGCCATTATCAATATTAACTTTTGAAAGAAAAACCGTTAGATCTTAAAAAATAATGTGACTGTGCGAGATGAGAAATGAGATTCAAGTTCAGCATTCACAATATGAGGCTTATCAAAATGTTTATTTCCCTTAGTATTTTTACCTATTAATTTTAAGTTAATATTAGATAAAATGAGAGGTTTCCACATAGCTGGAATATATATAATATTCAAATCAGTATAGATATATATATATATATATACTGATTTGAATGTTTATATATATATATATATATATATATAATAAGATACAGTAAAATTCACATAAATTATAGTTATTTTATTAGAAGTACTTTGGACTATACATCTTGTAGTCTTTATTAATTATATAACATTGAATAATCAAAATGAGACTTCCCTTCACAATACCCATAGTTTAATTTAGTTTAGTTCTCCCACAATTCTGTTATTTTAATATTTAATGATTTCCCATTTATTAACATCAAACTTAATTTATTATATACATTTAAAATGACATTTTAACATTTCAAAAGCCAAATTTATTAATAAGTTGTTTTTTAAATGAAAAAAAAAAAAACTTATAGTATTATTCAAATTGTAATTTCATATGTTTCTAAATATTAAAAACATAATTACAAAATAAGATAAACATTGTATATACAATTATAACAACATTGATTGAAAATAACAGTACGGCATATATGTGAAAATTGATTACCTTCTGTTTAAAATTATAAAAATTGTAAATTTCATATTAAGACCTGACGGTATAAAACTTAGAAAAAATACAGATAATAATGTAAATAATAATAAAAAAAAATTTAAAAATAAAGATTTAGTATACCTGTAAAATATTAAATCAAAATTTTATGAATGAAGGACAAAAATATCTACATTGAACAAAATCAAACATTGACAAAAATAAAAAGATTTATCTGCAAGACATTACTTTAAACTTACTGATATTGAAATAAATTTTACAAATGATAAAGTAGATATTTGTAATAAAAAATTATGAAAAAATTGTCACCCAACAAAATTAAATGATTCTCCTGGATTCAAGCTTTGGATAATTATAATGTATGAAATTTTAGATGATGTAGCATAACAATTGATTACAAAAGAAGGCTTAAAATGAAGTATGAAATAAGCTTCAAAATGTTTGAGTTGTATAAAAATTACTTTTAAAATTAATCATAAAATGAGATCTGGTGTTAATAATTAACACGTTAGGTGTCATCATTTCTTCCATTTGGGTATTGTTATTCTACATATTAAATAAGATTAAAAATAAAAAGTAAAAGTCAGTGAGTTATAAATAAATTAACTTTTTTCTTTGTAAAGGGAGAGATAATAAGATAATACTGTCTCATTGCTAATATTTTTTCTTATATCATAATGATTAATTTGATATTTAAGCTTGTTTAGTAGTAGGTTTTATGTTAAATTAATTATCTATACAATTTTATATTTTCCTTTTTTATTTTATAGAAAAAGAAAACAACATTGAGAAGCTGACCAAGAATATCCTATCTTAAAAATATGACCAGTGAATTTGAATGTTTTTCATATGTAGATATAAAAAAATTTACTAATGGTAGAACAGTATGGCTAAAATAACAAGCACTGCCTTTAGCAGATAGTGATGAGAGAACGACATTATTGTTGTGTAAAGTGTTTGTAAGTCAAATCAATCTATATCTTAGGGATGATTGAAATGCTTATGGGATTACTGAGTTAGGAATGTTATATAGTTAAATTTTGCTAGAAAACTTGTTTTTTTTTTATTAAATCAGTATAGAATAATAGTTGATTTTTTTTTACTTTATGTACAAGTCCAGATATATAAATAATTTCTTACGCAATTGAGAGTTATTGAATTGAATGCTAAAGTCTGCAACCTTTTAAATTAAAAAAGTGTTTTCACCATTAACTGGTGAGTTATCTTCTCTATCAAAAATTCTGCTCAGCTTTATCAGTTTTATCGGAAGCTGTGAAACGATATTTGATTATAAAATATTTTTGTTCATGCTGACCTCAAGATTGCTAATTATTGTCAAACAACTTATAAACAATGACTGCATGAAATGTTATCTATCAGGAATATAAAAAAGCTATCAAGATTCCATTAATACTGTTATCAATCAAGTTAAATCTAATTTTACAAAATTAAAAGTCTCCAATTAATTTACAGGCTGAAAAAAATGTTCAATTAAAATAACTTATGCAAAAATTTATCAATCATTTAAATTGTAATAGTTAACAGGCAGGTTGGCTGCTAATACAATTACAAATGTAAACAAAGTTTTATAAGAGACTTGGTTTTGGAATTCATTATAAATGTATATAAAAACGGATTATGATTTAGGTAAATTTTCCCTTCCCCTCTCTGATTTATCAATGAAATAAAAAAAAAAAAGGCAATTATATAATAATTCATTATTCTGGAAAAATTATAAACATATTTTGTGTTTGTAAACAAGAATAATGTGTTAATATATTTTAGATAGTCAATATATTAATTAAAGGAAATTATAAAGAATAGTTAATAAAAAATCAAACTAATATTGCTAGTCAAAATGGGTAAAGAAAACTATGAAATACATTTTTGCTGTATTTAAACTTATAAAGGTGAACTAATTAAAATATTGTAAGTGAATGTAATTAATAAAATAGGATATGTGCTATTTATAAGTTTATTTTATGAAGGGACATTTTGTGATGAATGGTTTCTGGGCTCCACATGATTCAATTCTTTAAATTGAATTAAATGGAAGGGTTGTGATTGTTGGAATTAATCATAGTTGACATTGAATATATTTTAATATATTCTTTATTTAAAAATTTATCATTACATGATGTTATTGGTGTGCTATAAAGCATGCTGAATTAGTCATTTTACAAACTGAGTAGAGAAGAGAATGTCATTTATTAGGTGATATAAGTTTATTACCTATTATACTGTTGATTTATTAATTAATATAATTGCCAAAAATTATTAACTTAAATGTGTAAGAAAATTTTGGAAACATTAAATAATGTCTGAAATTATTTTATGCACAATTTATTATTCAAATTTTAATTAGTTTAATATTATAAGATTATACAACATATATAATTGCAAAAAAAGTTTGAAAATACTAATAACTGAATTCTATAAAATTTGAAATAAATGCATTTATTTATAACCAGTTTAATTATATTGGAAAGGCCATAACAATTTGAAAAACAAACTACTGATTTATGGGTAGATGCGAGCAGATTGTGACAAAAGCAGAAGGGCAAAATATGTAAGGATTGTTATATTTGTTTAATTATTTATCAGTCAATATTTAGTATTCTTAGAGATTCATCTAAATACAATGGGCTGTTTTGCTATATTAAAAGAAAATAATAGGAAAAGTTGTGAAACATTCTGCATTATGTTTGATTATGGGAAATATCACCTATTAATTTTTATAATTCTTCTCCAACAAGATGTCAACTAAAATTATATATATCATATTTAAAATGGATTTCTCAGCAAATCTGCTATTTTCGTTCAGAATCTCTATTTAAAATTTGAGTTTTGGAAATAATAAATATATCAATTTGGAATAATATAGTTAAAGCCATATTTCTGAGCGAGAAAAAACACTATCATTTGTTCTATGACATAATAATTGAATCCATGCCTAAAAGTCTAACAATTGTAAAAAAAAATACCACAGAATCTAATTAATCATTGTATAATGTATTTATAATGAAGCTCAATGGAGAATGCAATAAAAACTACTGAAAACCAATTAAGTGAATTTAAAAAGAATGGGGAAGTATGGAGGTGTTTATTATATTTATAAGATATTACACACGAGAAAGAGAAAGGTTAATAACTCTGTGTGTATAAAATAAATAAAAAGTCAGATATATTAATCTTTAACTTAAGTTTAAAGTTTATATTTGTGCTAGAGATAATCTCTAGTTTCGATAAGGATTAGTAATAATCATTATTGTATTTATTTGAAATGGATGGCGTCAAAGGTGTGGGTGGAGGAAGTTTGACAATGGTAAATGAAAATGTAACAAAATCAAATAAGTGACAAACAATATTGACTGAATGATTATAGATGCACTAAAATACTGAAAGTAATCTGGTGAATTGTGAAAAAATATTAATCAAAGTATTCTGTTAAGAGTACTTTAAAAGCTTTTCCCATTGCAAGTTAGATTGTCTTTTATAAAATACGAGATTGCATTGGATAAGATGATAAGATGATTAATACTAAAATGTAAATGCAAATAATGATTATATAACAAGTCTAGTAACTATGTATGTGTGTATTATATATAATTATATTGAGAT